>JAODAL010047933.1:0-29455 GCA_025379985.1 Phyllomedusa bahiana | reverse complement strand
ATTTGTATCTAAAACAGGACCGACAAAAACTCCTGCTTGCCCCACAAAAAACATGCTTTGAGGGTAAGTTTGCATGATAGATTTTAATGAGGAATTCAATGCAGATTCCACTTTAAAATCCATGTGCAATCTGAAGCCCATTTATTTGAACCGCAATCCGCATCACAGATTTTAAGTCCATGGTGCAAAGAAGTGGGTCCTCTTTGGATTCTGCTTCGGCAGGTATAGCAACGGTTAATCCCATTGAAATGGGGCTAACACAACCTAAATCAGACGCAAAAACAGTCTCTACAGAGTAAAAATTCTCAACAGAAATCCAAATCATTGCCCTTAAAGCTTCAATGACAGAAAAATACAAATGTTATGGATGTCATTGGCTGACAGCTCTACTAATTTACATTCTATCTGGCCCCCGGTCGTATTCAAGGGAGCGTGCATTCCTGCCTCTCTCACTCAGAATAAGGGGCCGGCACCATTTCACTCTGCACAGCCAGCAGCAGCAACCCTGCAGCTGCTTCTACAATCAGAAAACAGCAGAATTGTGCCCAGTGCCTTAATGCTCCTGCGTGTAAACATAGAAGGGAGGCAGATCTGTGCTGCTCTGGATGAGTTCATAAAAGACTGGATTAAACTGTAACAAACCTCCAGCTGTGAGAGGAGAAGAGATCAGTGCTCTGAGTTCATAGAAGACTGTCTAGACTGAATGCAGGGCTTTGGTATGTAAACAGCTCTTACAAAATAAGACTGCATAGGGAAAGGACACAGTGACATGTGGACTCAGACAGAGAGGGGGGAAGAACTATCTCCTCCCACTGATCTCAAACAAACACACCGACTCGGGAGCGAGCATGAACAGTGAAGGGGGGGATGATGTCATCCCCCTTCAGTTAAAAAACACCCAGCTAGGAGGGGAAGAAACACCCCTGGATTTGAGGAGCTGAGAAACTGAAAGTACAATGAAACAGACGAACTGATGAAGTGATACATTCCCTTTAATATTTTATTTACCACATTGTGAACACCAATAAAACTATGTCCCACAAGAAAGTGCAAAAAACAAGTTGTCATATGGTGATGTAAATGGAAAGATAAAAAATTATAGCTGGTGTAAGTTGAGATTGAAAATATGAGAAAAGGAAAACTAAAATATGCTTTCCCTGAAACAGATATTCACTATTTGGAAATAAATCCCACCATGCAGAAGATAGCAACCCCCAACTGAGGAGTGTAGAGAAGTATGAGATGAATGGTTATGTACAGTATTGAATTAAGTCCGCAGCCAAAAAAGGGAAGGACACAGTCTGATGTCCAGGAATGCTAAAGCTCACCAATTATTACCCCTTGTCTTGTATTCCTTATCAGATGTGATGTCTAGCCCAACTCCCACACATTACTCATTTTCTGCCTTTGTTTGGCTGTCTGACTGGGTTATACAATATATACAGTACAATTCTCTTTTAGTTTCATACTTTGCAGGAGAAGATTCTTTGCATGTCTACACCTTCTTTCCTAAAGTGCAAATTAATCTCTATGTTTTTTAGAATAGTATTGAGTTTGTAAATATCTTAAACTGGAGTAGATGACTTTATTACATATGTATTTACAAATTTACACTATTACATTATATTTACATATTATGCTATATTATCATGATATTAGAGCTATTTATACAAATAAAAAGTGGTTGAAACAAGAATTATTTCTATGATCCTGACCAGTAGAAACATATCCCACTAATTTGGAAGTTTATAGTATTACCTTAGTATGGTAATGGCTATAGTTAGAAATGGGTTATTCCCATCTCATAGAAGGATAGAACATCTTTGGGATGTCTAGGACATACCATTACTTTATGATAGGTGGGTTTCCAACCTTAGGGAGTCCAATGATCCTGAAAAGAGTTTTGATTTCCTCACTGTTCTCTTTAATTGCTAGTTTTCTTCCTTCAAGTAATTGAGAACACACTGCAGTTCCCTACACTGAAGATGGGCAAAAATGGCTGTGTAATAAAAACTCTAAAGGGACACAGCACTAAATCAGCACGGTGTTGCCTTCAATCTTAGGATTAATTAAGTTTCCAAAGGTCACTGACTGCATGGCAGTGTCATACTGGGGTGCCTTGGGCCCACCACTGGAGCCGATTCTTGGTGCCCACCAGTGAAGATTTTTGGGGCACACTCTACAGCTACTGTACATGACTACACATAGTGCACATGACTCTTGCACTCTCTCTCTTGCTCCGGAGCTCACCACACCCAGGGGCCTATCAGGGGTTTTCCACACTGATCTCTGGGTCAGATCGAGCCTGTCATACGATGATGATATAAGCAAATAATATGACAAAAGTCCACTGAAGAAGTCACTGCGGCGAAACACTTCGGGACGGGACATCACCCCACTTGACATGGGTAAATATTGTTACATCATTCTGAGGCCTTTATTGGCGAACGTGCCTTTTTATGTTATTACCTGGCCCTGTGTATTTGACAAGGGGTACTTTGGTTGATAGTAGTTTGGTGCATATTAGTGTATTACAGTTTGTTATCTGATATGTATATAACATGTTCGATAGTTTTATGATTCCCTTCTGGATTTTGTGTGTTGGACACTTGTCTTATATCCTGTGAATTGGGTTTTGATAGACACATAATCCCAGCAAAGTGATATCTTGTGAACAATTGTATTTATATTTACATATACAGGTATATACATAATTTTTTGACACCAACTTTCACCACTGTTTGTCTTTTATGATTGGTTTTCCTCTTTTTTGTATGTTTTTTAACATTTTGAATTAAATAAAGTATTATGTTTTATTGAGATATGACTCCATTTCCTTTGGTTGATTATTATAGGAGTTTCTCTATTTTGTAAAGCAGGGATTTTTGGTGCCATTTGTATAGGATAGAGCACATGACTCTTGCTCTCTGTCTCTTGCTTTCAACCTCTCTTTCTCTCCCTTTCTCCCTGAAATGCAGCCACAGACGGACTATGCTCAGGGGCCCACCACACCTAGGGGCCTATCAGGGGTATCCCCTACTGCCCTCTTACAGTACCAGATCGAGCCTATCATACGATGATGACATAAGCTACTAATATGACAAAAGTATACAGTGAATGTCAAAATACAATAGAGTTATTTCAAAAGAAAAATAGGCATATACAAAAGAGGCGGCACAACCCATAATATCTTTATTGCAATAACACTGTTATAAAAGAGAAGACCCAAAGACCGCCCCCCCCAACAAAAAAAAAAAAATCTAAATTTATAGTCTGGTTCCTGTTTGGACCCTTAGACTTTCTCACCATGAATGGGAAATGATCATCTACAAAATTGTATATCAATAGAAAAGTCAAGTTAAATGAAGTAATAGACTATGTCAAACTAACCTAGCAACAGTTGGACCAAGGACACAATATGAAAAAAAGATATGGAAACAAGGACGTCCCCGCATGTATCGCTTGGGTCTTTTCTTTTTCTAATAGTGCTATTGTAATAAAGATATTTTTGATTGTGCAGCCCTTTTTTGTATGTGCTTTTTTTCATTTGAAGCATTTCATAAGATACTGATATGCCACCACTTCATGAGATAGTAATAACTTTTTATTCACAGGGCGTATTTACAGTGTGTACTTTGGTGCGTAATTGCGCCGAAATACGCCCCGCAAATACGGTAAAAAGAAAGTTACTTGTAAAACCACTGTCATTGTTCAGATGATGGTGATTTTACAATCGTGCTTCTCGAGAAAAAGAGAGGTATGCGCAGCAGCTTTCTGCCTCACTTGAAACAGCATTGCCTGTACACACCGCAATATGCCATTTGAACAGCCTAACAATCATATAGTGTGAATTGAATTAGAATGCTGAAACCTTTTTCTGGAAAAATATCTTTGCACGTATAAAGTTTATAGACAAATATTTTAATACAGTTACATAGTACAGATGATAAAAGTTATATGTCCATGTGACAAAGGCCCACATGGTCATGGTCAAGGAAACGGTCTATTTTTCTAACTCTGCCCATCCTTGTGTTATATAATACTAATAGTAATAATATTAGTAATAATAAAGCGAAAGCAAGTAGGACCTTCTCGCCATATGCTCCTTATGACAGGTCAGTCACTGGATTCAATGGCTTCTTTCTTCACTGGAAAAATCATAATGATGCATCTTTCTTATGCCTATTACTTATTTTATTCATTTTTATAGCGTTGTTATATTCTAGGTCGCTGTATAAAGATTATTTCTACCTGGCCCATGGGGAATCACAATCTAAATTCAATATTAATCTATCTGTATGTTTTCAGAGTGTGAGGGAAACTGGAATACTCCCAGGCAAACATAAGAAGAACATACAAAATCCTTGCACAATATCTCACAAAAGTGAGTACCTCCCTCACATTTTTGTAAATATTGTATTATATCTTCTCATGGGACAACACTGAAGATACGACATTTTGAAACAATGTAAAGCAGTCAGTGTACAGCTTGTATAACAGTGTAAATTTGGTGTGCCTTCAAAATAACTCCATACACAGCCATCAATGTCTAAACCGCTGGCAACAAAAGTGACTACACCCCTAAGTGAAAATGTACAAATTGTGCCCAAACTGCCAATATTTTGTGAAGACAACATTATTTTCCAGCACCGCTTTAACTCTCTTGGGCATGGAGTTCACTAGAGCTTCAGAGAATGCAGCCACAGGATTCCTCATCCACTCCTCCATTATGACATCACTAAGCTTGTGTTTATAAGAGACTTGTGCTCCTCCACCCTTCCTTTGAGGATGCCCCCCCAAACCTCAATAGGGTTTGGGTCTGGAGAAATGCTTAGCCAGTCCAGCATCTTTACCCTAATTTGCCTTAGCAAGGCAGTGCTTGTCTTGGAGGTGTGTTTGGGATTGTTATCATGTTGGAATACTGCCCTGCAGCCCAGTTTCTGATGGGAGGAGATCATGGTCTGCTTCAGGATGTCACAGTACATGTTGACATTCATGGTTCCCTCAATGAACTGTAGCTCCCTACAACCGGCAGCACTCATGCAGCCCCAAACCATGACACTCCCACCACCATGCTTGACTGTAGGCAAGACACACTTGTCTGTGTACTCCTCAACTGGTTGTAGCCCCACACACTTGACACCATCTAAACCAAATAAGCTTATCTTGGTCTCATCAGACCACAGGATATGGTTTCAGTTATCCATGTTTTTAATCTGCTTGACTTCAGCAAACTGTTTGCAGACTTTCTTGTGCATCATCTTGAGAAGAGGCTTACTTCTGGAATGAAAAGCCATGCAGAACAATTTGATGCAGTGTGCAGTGTATGGTCTGAGCACTGACAGGCTTGTCCCCCAACCCTTTTAACCTCTGCAGCAATACTGGCAGCACTCATAGATCTATTTTGAAAAGACAATCTCTAGATTTGACGCTGAGCACGTCCACTTAACTGCTTTGGTCAACCATGATGAGGCTTGTTCTGAGTGGAACCTGTCTTGTTATACCACTGTATGGTTTTGGCCACTGCGCTGCAGCTCAGTTTCAGGGTGTTGCCAATCTTCTTGGAGCCTGGCCATCTTTATGTAGAGCAAGAGTTCTCTTTTTCAGATCCTCAGAGAGATCTTTGCCATGGGGTGCCATGTTCAACTTACAGTGACCAGTATGAGACAGTGTGAGAGTGATAACACCAAATTTAACACCCCTGCTCCCCATTCACACCTGAGACCATGTAACATTACCGAGTCACATGCCACTGTGGATGGAAAATGGCAAATTGGGCACAATTTGTCATTTTCACTTAGGGATGTTCTCATTTTTGTTGTAGACATAGCTGGCTGTGTGTTGAGTTATTTTGAGGGCACACCAAATTAACACTGTTTTACAAGCTGTACATTGCCTTTTTTACACTGTATCAAAGTGTCATATCATCAGTGTTGTCCCATGAAAAGATATAATACAATATTTACAAAAATGTGAGGGGTGTACTCACTTTTGTGAGATAATGTATATGTACTCCATGGTGGGATTTGCATCCAGGATCCCACTGCTGCAAAGAAACAGTGCAAACCACTGGCCACTTTACTGTTATTAAATGGGGGAGCTGAATCCTCGGTTATGTAGTACATATCTTCAGAATGCTAATTTGACAGTGCAGTAATTAAAGATGATTCAGAGCAGTACTCATGGCACTGTCAAAATCTGTGGGATTGTGCAGTAATGTTAAAGTGGTTGTCTCACTATTCTGTTTTACAGAGCCACAGGCAGCGGCATATTTAGACTCACACTACCTGGACGGGCTGTCTGCGGTTTTATAAGCAGTGATTGACAGATTAGCTTTGCTATTCCCAGCTGATTCTATTAGAGTGACTTAAGTGTTGGAGGTTTGTAGACTGTAGTGTACAAGGCTACAGAGCTCTAGAGGGTTAAAGCTTTTCAGTAACTAATGTAAAATAGCTCCTGCCTTTCAAGATTGCAAACACAGCAGGGAGTGACTTTATAATCCCACTGCTTCAGCCTTTAACAGTAGAGATAGGTGGTCATTAACTAGGAGAACTTGTCTGCAAAAGTAGGAGATATGAATCCTCATTCATATGCACGGTCAGCTCACAGCTAGCTGTGAGTGTACCAGTGCAGCGGTCTTTACTTTGTGGTAAAACCCTTTAACTTTGATACCATGGTTGGAAACAGTCCACTGCACAGGCTCCCTATGTGTTAGCCAGAGCAGCAAACCACTGCAAAGATTGATTCTGAATCTGGAGGAATCAGAGCAAGTCTTTTTTCAGGATACCACATGTCACCTGCAGTGGCAAATATCACCAACAGTGTCCCCAGGTGATAACCTAGTGCCAGTCTTTCAAATGGGTAACACTATAGAATGATAGTTTCTATTCATAAGCAGCTGACTGCATACAGCCAGTCACCATGCAATCAATGTCTGTGTTTTCTTGGCATACTGTTTCCAGAGCACACAGAACACAAGGCTAAGGTTCCTTTCACATCTATATTTTGCATGGCTTTATTTTGGTTCAAAAAAGCGTCAAAAACAGCATACATTTCTTTAGGCTTCATGCATTTCCGTGCAGTTTTTAGGGCATTTTTTGGCAAGAAAGTGGACATTAATAGATTCATTTTTTATTTCTTAAGCATTTTTCCCACCGCATCACATGTGATCTATCAAATGATTTACAATGTGGATTTTTTTGAAAAACACAATGTTACACCAGCAGAACTTATATCAAGGCTAGCTAGAAGACTAACTTAAAGTTCATGAACTTGTTAAAGGGGTTGTCTCGCTACAAAGAATAGCTTTCAAATTGTAGGGAACACAAAATAAAGACATTTTCCAAATATATTGCTTTGTTCCTCTGTTTTCCCTAAGGAGATACAAGTGAATTTATGACCTCCCTGGCCATTTCAGTTCCCTCAGTAACCAACCTGTAAACAATTCTCCCCCTGCTGTTTGTTCTATGAGATAGCAGTGAGTGAGTCATTACACAGGTTGGGGCAGTGTCAGTGCTGCTGGGTAGTAAAAAGCTTGATTTATGTAAAATAAACAGAACTGTAATTAGGGCTTTTGTTTGAGGGAAACAGATAAGAAGTCCTGTTAGTAGTTTGAGAAGCTAATCTGATCTAATTAGCAACTGAAAGCACAACAGAGCACTGAGCTGTACAAGCATGGAGCTTATGCAAATTAGTCAGTCTGAACTAGGAAGTGACAGAGTATTTCATTCATGCATCCTATGAAACTCTGTGGGGAGACAACTCCTTTAAGCCTTACGTGGTGGAACAACATCAAATAAACATAATAATATATTGATTTGAAGATGATAATAATACATAATAATAAGTTCAGAATAGAGCTATACACATGTATCACTTATATGTATCATTTTATTCTTAAAAACATTGTCCCATTACAGACACTGATGGTATATGCCATCAATTTCGGATAGATTTGTTCCCACCTCTGGGACCCGCACCTACCTCTAAAATGGGTTCCTGAAATGCACCAATCTGTAGAGAGATAAATACGGGTCCCAGAGGTGAGACCCATACCTATTTGACATTGTTGGTATATCCTATTGATATGCCATCAATGTATGTGATGGGACAACTGCTTTAATGCTGCTACCAGCAAATTGGTGACTTGTAAGGGATACTCAATAAAATGTCACATAGGAATCAAGCAAGAAAGCAGTTAATAATCAGTGAAGGATTTCTACAGAGAAAATACACAGCACTGAGTAACATGTCCAGCGGGAGCTTTATGGCTATTTTAGGAAGTTTGCTGTCTCATATAGGAGGTGTATCAGTGGTGAGCAAGAAAAACATTGGGCAGCAGAATAGTTTGTGAATTGAAACATTGTGTGCCCAAAAAACGTAAAGGTCTCCTCACAGTCTCTAGTGTCACATGTGTGGGAGTGGGAACAGTGGGGGAACAGTCTTGCAATACAGGGAAATAACAGCAACTAAAACTCAAAATGAAAAGATGTAAAAAAGTAATTTAAAGCTTTAAATAGTAATATTAATCTTTATAAGGCCAACATCTTCCACAGCACTTTACACTTGGGGAGATAATACACAAATAAATTGACAAGTAATTGAGATGAATAAACTCACAATGAAACAAAAGGAGAGCCTATAAGATGATCTCTCCATGTAAATGTTTCATTTTCTGCAAATGTTTTTGATGTAAAGTGGCATCTATAAATTTACATAATAAATGGAAAAGCTCAGGTTTAATTGGCATTAATCTGAAGCCTTAAAGGGTTTGTCTCACTACAAGGATTGCTTTTTATGTTAAAGATCTTGCAAAAACAAGTCACTTTGCAATATATGTCCATTAACAGTGTCCTACCTATTTTGAGATATCACCTCTTGTATGGGCTGCATTAGCTCCTCAGGTTGCTATAGCTACAGACCTGTTTGATCTCTCCTGATAGGCTGCCAGCACTGGTTGCTATAGCTACAGACCTGGCTTCTACTGCAGCCTAGTAGACGGCAGTAAACATGCCCCTGAATTCAAAGTGAAACCAAGACAACAGGACTGAGGTGTGATGAATCATTGTAGTTAGACAACCCATTTAAAGGGAACCTGTCACATAGTTTATGCAGCTCTTTCAAAGGACAGTATAATCCAGTGACAGACATTCTGTTATCTGTGGTATGTCCCTTATTGTGAAAAATACAGTAGATTCAGAACTCTGACTACTACAATCTAGTAGTTTTCAGCCTGCTTTGCCAGAGAGGAGTCCAGTGTATTCATGATTTAGGATCCAACATCCATGGACATTCCCACCCTGAAAATATCGCAGTTTTTTACCTTAGCTGGTTATGAAAAAGGGGGGATCCTGTGTCGTTTTATTTTTTTAATATTTTTTTCTTTAAGCTAAGGATAAAAATAAAACCACTAGTATATGGGGTTCCCCCCTTTTGTATAAATGAGGAAAGGTAAAAAAAAGCCGTTTCAGGCTGATACTATCCAGATGGGAAGAGCCATGAATATGGGTCCTTTCCCACCATATAAATACCAGCTCGCAATAGCCACAGAAGCAGACCATCACATTAGAGAGTCCACTCCTGACAGTTACTTGGCTCTTCCCAGCACCCCTGGTGTATTGAGTACTGGTGTAATATTGGGAAGGAATTAGTGTCAGCCTTGGTTGACAAGAAACACCGCTGGCTGACACTAAGTCCCAGTGGTAGTATTGGAGAGACATCTGTCAGATTTCTTGATTAGTAACACTGTAGAAAAAAGATAAACAAAAAACACAGACACAACAGGAAAAAATATAATTTTTTTTAAATAATCACTTCCCGATAGCATGCCTTGTTGACCATTTTTTTTAAAGAAATTGATCCAATGATGGCCCAACATATTCCAATAGATCCAGCATCCAAAGAAGGATATTGAAAGTCAATAGAAGGAAAGCTGTAGAAAAATAGAAACATGACAAAAAAATGTTAGTACTAAACTCCATTCCCTGAAGTCCCTAAGGTCATGGTTGTGACTGATCTTTTGGGGGTGCAGAGGACGGACTTTATGATCCTGGCGGCTACAGGTCACAGCCTCAGCACAATCTCCGGGGGTTGGTCCTCTGTCTCTCTCCAGAAGATTATGCCTGTAATCTGAGGTCTATATCTCCTCTCCTGATTTTCTCTGCAACCATTGTGTTAGGTTAACTAGTGCCAACATAAAACACAACCCTCACCTATCACCATATGACCTCCACAATGCCACCTATCCCCCCATGAAAAATTTATACAGAAGTTGGCCACAGCTAAAGAGGTGCTGTTAAAGTTAGGATTCTAAGACATTTTGTGGTAAATTCTGCAGGAAAGAGTCGGCCTGGAGAAGTCATCATGTTGGTCTGGACCAGAGGAAGAAAAAAATGGAAAGTGACTCTAATCATAGAAGACGTCATCTGTAAGTTACTGGATATAACTGTACTGTAATCACTTATACTAGTGTATCTCAAAAAATTTAAATATGATTGAAATTAAAAGGGGTTCTCCAGGACTATCTTTTTATTAGTTATAGGGCTCACAAATGTGTTATATTAAACCTTGTAATTCATACTGTATTGAGTCTATACAATATATGGGTTCCTCTATCTGACTTAAATTATTGATATCAATTATCTATTTTTTTGAGATGCACTAGTATGTCTGCAGAGCGCCTGAGTACAACTGGTATCTATCCATATACAGTCACTGTATGGCGGGAATGTTGGTAATAGTGGTAATAGCATAATGTTTATATTCAGGAACAGTATGGTGGTATTAGCTAGTCCCTAGGTGGTTATGATATGCGGTCAGAATGTGGCGGTATTATTCGGTATTTATACAGCCTTATTGATAATGTTGTTCTTTTTATACAGGTTTGTACTTGTACAGTGATATTATGTGGTAACTTTATGACCATTTTTTAGAGGTGTCATCCATAGAACCTTCTCTTCTAGTTATTTGAATGGATTTTTGTATATACAACATATTGTGTTATATAAATACATCCTAATAGACCCTAGTAACAGCACTGTTATGTTAGCGCAATTGTGTTTTTTTCCAATTGCAACAATGAATTACCAATTCAAGCAAGAATTACATTTTTGGGGGGATAAGAGGGTGGCATTAACTCTACTTGCCTATGTCACCAAAAATCATTGTGTCAACCCTGACTCCTGGCATATTCTAGGCCACAAGCCTAAGGCTGGATGCTTTAGACTTGTGGCCTAGAACAGGCAGCAGCACAAGTAGCGAGATGACATCACTTCAACACATTGCCTGCGCCACATAACACAAGAGTAGTTGGAGGGGCAGGGAGCAAATGGTTCCCTGCTTGGGCATAGTTTTTAATTGTATGTGCATCATGAGAACTTGCATGCAATTGTGGTAGTAACTCAGTAACTTTACAAGTCTACATGTATTCCAAATAAATCCAGGCCTAATAATCCATTTTACCAAAACACTAAGCAAAAAACAACTTTCCTAGATTTGTAGTTTTTCCAGTTTAACAGCCTGAATAAAATATCTCTTACCTCTTTACCAGCCACCAGCTTACAGACACACAGAACTCTTCTTATAACATAAGTGCGAAAGGTACAATTCATGCAAAATAACAACCTTGCCACTTCATTGCAATAAAGGCAACAAAATACAGTTCACTGTTATTCTAATGCAAAACAGTAAGTTCAAGAAGAGGGTATTTCACAGTGTGTAGAAGGAGAAGTTTACAGTTCGGCACACACCCTGTTTCACCCTCCTTACATACTGAAATTACAGAAAATTCCACTTTTATGGTATTCTGCTTAAGGACTTATTGAATGTCTCCTGGAGGTTGAGATGTTTTCAATAAGTTTGACTAATCCTGATTTATCTATCTTTCAGATTCCAGGTCCAGATCTTGGAGCAGAAACCCTTCTGATCAAGGAGATGTCATCTAATTGATAACTTCACCAAAAAATCAAATAAGCGAGAAAACCATGTCCTTGTGGGGCAAGTACATAGAATATATTTTGACTGTCCTTAATTTTCTAAAGCATCCTCCGCAATAAGTGGAAGAGGGCGAACAATAACAAATTGACAAGCCTTCCAAGGCCACTGGGCAGTCGCTCTTGTGAAGAGAACAGAATTTGAGTAGCTGAGCATTGTCCCTAGTTCCTAGAACATCCAATTGAATCTCTATACAGTTAAAGGGGTTTTGCCACGAAGTCAGTTCCTTACCTGTTATCTGCTCAGCAGAGAATATAAACAAATCATGCTGAGTCATGAACGCTGTGAGAGGGAGGGGGGTGAGCAGAGAGTGAGGAACCAGGGAGCGTCCCTAAAGTTTACTCAAATAATAACATTATAACCAGTGGATTCTCTATACAGCAGACAGACTCATACACTGCACTTTCTCCCCAGCGCCTTGCAAGCTTCTTCATGTTCCCTGTCATCAGATAAGAAGTGCAAAAAAACGCAAGCGTGGCCAGATCAGCTCTGTTAGCTCTGGTCTGTCTAATGTAAACTTTCAGGAAACTAAGGGGGACTGAGCAATGCTGTAGCTCTCACAGGCTTCACTTTTTGTAATCACATATATTTAGAAAAGTGATTAAATACCCATTTTGGAGGATACCACGTCAACATTACATCGTGGCAAAACCCCTTTAAATATTGGGTGATTCAGTAGCCATTCTCCAGACCTATCTGCTCTCATGTTCAGTGAGCCCCTGTAATGCACAGCCGAGAGGGCAATCACATTTTTTATTTGCCTAATGCATAATTAAAGCACACTTCTTGGATATCAAATAGCTTCTGATTCATTCTTCCTCACTTATGTAGAAATCTGCAGAAAATTGGTGATTCTTAGGATATCCTTGAGGTGACAAAGTGCTAGCTTAGTAGCTATTAGCTTTCAAAAATTTGTTGAAAAACTCCTATGCTGAATGCTCTATTTGTTCTGTACTCATGTTTGATAAAAATTAATACCCCAGTCCCAATCTGAACCACTCGAGGTAATACAAACTTGCTCCTGAGCAACCAAGCTCAATCTTGGACTGTGGAATAAAAAAGGAGCATTGTGTTGTCCACACCCACAGGAAGTTTTGACCAGTACTTGAGGATATCTGCTTGTAGTTTTCTCATAAGAGCTTTGGCCCATGACACGGCTTCTAAATCCAGGCTTTGCAAATTGAGATGGATGAGACATAAATTTAGATTTTAGATATAGATTTTCCTGCTACTGATCTTAGATTTTTCTTTAGACAAACTCAGCATCATTTTGTTGGAGTCCAACTGGAACATTGTTGTCTCTCTTAAGAACAAAATAGTTTAAAAAATGTTAGCGTGTTGTCAGGGACCGGTCAGGGACACACACACAGACACAGACAAGTGGGCCCTGACTCTGATCCCAGCCCCTGTCCCTGCCTTTTGGGGAACCCGACTTCTTAATAGGCCGGCCCCAACCGGAAGACTGATAGCTGCTCTGAGGTAGGTGCGACATAGACAGGACAAACAGACACAGAACAATAAGCGTAGTCGGACGGTCCAAAGTCAGCAACAGTACGGGCAGCGAGGTACAGAGACGTGAGACAACGAGGGTAACCGGGGTCCAAAGCCAAAGGTCAGGAGAGCACAGAAATCACAGAAGAGAATATGGCGAACTACAGGGGAATAACCTATAGCAGGCAATGAGGAAAGGAAGTGGTGGCTATAAATAGGGAAGGGGAGGAAACAGAGCAGAGGGGATAGGGAGCAGAATCTGTCAATCACCGAGAGAATAGATTAACCCAGAGAGTGCTGGAAAGTTCCTGGCCACGGGCGTTGGCCAGGATTCAATTAAAGTCTGCAGTTATAGTCGCAGTGGCCGTCGCCGACGACCGGAGCCAGATGACACGAACGTGACAGTACCCCCCCCTTCTTTTTTTTTTTTTTTCTTTAACTGTGTTTTTATTTAGACAAATTTCAAAAATACAGTCATGAAAATACAGTCTTTTGATAACAATGAGCATAGAAATCGCTATGAAAAAAGCGTAAAACATTATACAGCTGTGTCTTGGATATAATAAATCATTAAATCAATAACGATCTGCAATTAGCCTTCTAGGTTGTTTCAACCAGGCTTTTTTTTTTTTTTTCCAGCTGTCATACCTAGAGGTCTGCTCTTAGTGAGATGATGGTGAGTCACTCTCATGAATAACTGAACAAAAGACACGACTCGAATGACACGACACAAAAGGTGGGGGGAAGATAATAGCAATACATCTTATGAATAAGAGCTAATATATTCCTTTTAAGAAGGCCAGTCAATAGGTCTTTACTTATACATCATTAATGGCCACAAATGTGTTGTTACAGATGTGGTAGTGGATCCACTGGACCACCACAAGCGATGATGTAAGCCACGCCAGGGGAACGGAATCTAAGTGTATCCGGTTTTCAACCAGAGCCCGCCGCAAAGCGGGATGGACTTGCTGCGGCGGATTACTACCAGGTCGCTACCCCTGACGTGACTTGCTTGCGGTGGCAGCCGAGGTGTTGCGTGGTACAAAATCGTGAAGCAGGCTCGTAGTCGGGGACAGGCAGAAGGTCAGGACAGGCGGCACTGGTTCGTGGTCACGGGACGGAGGCCGAGGGTACGGTACACAGTAATCGGAACTAGACATTTTAGGAACGCTTCCTCTCCAGGCACAAGGCACTATCGATTCGGCAAAGGTGCTGGGGAAGAGGCAGGGCTTAAATAGGGACCGTGCCCGGTGAAAACCAATCACCGGCGCACTGTCCCTTTAAATCTCCCGGCAGGATGGGACCAGGAGCGTGGACAGGTAAGTGTGCCCCAGACGTGCCGGGGTGTCCACGGCCCGAGCGTCAGGCCACGGCACCGGCCGCAGCAGGAGGTGCTGCGGCGTTGCGGGTGTGCCTGCGACCCGACACGAATTCTTGATAAATTTGCGATAGTAATTAGCAAAACCTAAAAAACGTTGGATCTCCTTCAAGGTAGTAGGTCTCACCCACTGTGGGATAGCCGAAACCTTTTGTGGGTCCATACTTATAGCACTAGGACTACGTATGTACCCCAAGAACCCTATCTCCTATACTCCGAACAGACATTTAGACAGTTTGGCGCATTATTGATTCTGACGTAACCTGGAGAGGACCTCCCTTACATGATTCCGATGAGTATCATAATCCGGGGAAAAGATGAGGATGTCATCTAAGTACACAATAACAAAACGACCCAGAAGGTCCCTAAAGATATCATTAACAAATCGTTGGAAGACGGCTGGGGCATTACAAAGATCAAACAGCATGACTAGGTATTCGAAGTGCCCCTAAGGTGTATTAAAAGCCGTCTTCCATTCGTGACCTTCCCTGATCCGGATTAGATTGTATGCCCCGCGGAGATCGATTTTGGAAAACCATCGGGCACCCACAACCTGGCTAAAAAGATCAGGGGAAGTGGATGCTGGTCCTTTATAGTGATCTTATTGAGCTCCCTGTAATCAATACAAGGACAGAGGCCTCCATCTTTTTTCTCGACAAAGAAAAAACCAGCACCCACCGGCGAGGTAGATGGTTGTATATGACCTTTTTCCAGGCTTTCCTTGATATATTGACGCATAGATTCTCGTTCCGGGGTAGATAAGTTGAACGAGGTCTATAGCGCAATCATATGGCCAATGCGGTGGGAGGGTGTCCGCAATGGTCTCATCAAAGACGTCTTCAAAATCAGAGACGAAGTCGGGCATAGTATAATTATCATTTATAGAACACACCAAGGACTGTACAGTCTTTAAATGAGGACCACATGACTCCCCCCCATTTAACCAACTCAGCAGTCCTCCAGTCAAGCACAGGATTATGGAGGAGGAGCCATGGTAAGCCCAAAATAATATCAGTAGTAAGTCTCTCCATTACAAAAAAAGACAATTGTTCGGAATGCAGGCACCCAACATTCAACGTAATTTCAGTGGTACGGTATTCTATTCTTCCCTCCATTAAGGGGGTAGAGTAGGCACCTGAAACCAAAAAGGGAGAACATAACGGAATTAGTTCTACCCCTAAGGCTTGGGCCACAGTCATGCTTATGAAACTAACGGCTGCTCCTGAATCGATCATGGCTTGACAAACAAAACTTTTGGCCCCAGAAATTGAGGCTACCGGCAAAGAAATCTTGTTATGCCAATTAAGGGGTACCTGTATGCCTGAGTTATCCTTCTTGCTGTCCTTCAGGCGTTTGCCGATCTCCCACGGTGACTTAAGCCGGGTCGGGCAGCTCCTCAGAACATGGCCGGACTGCCCACAAACACAAGGCATTGTCCACTCGATGTTTCCTCCTGATAGCCGCCGACGTGGAGCCCAACACCATGGGTTCCTCTCCTGAGCCCGCAGCAGAAGATGGTGAAAAGAGTGGAAGAGGAGTTTTAGCAGACACAGCAGGGAAAGATTTAACAGGGGAATCCGACCTAAACTTTCCAGTAAACCCCCCCATCTTTTCCCTGCGTCTTTCTCTCAACCTTCTGTCGATAGATATGGCCAAGGTCATAAAATCCCCTAAGGTCTCTGGAATAGGATGACTGACCATAGCATCCTTCACAGCTTCAGACAGCCCCTGTCTGAAGAGGGTCTTCAGAGGTGGATCAGGCCACCCAATTACCGAGCTCCATTGGCGGAATTCAGAACAGTAATCCTCAGCTGTGCGATGACCCTGCTGGATGGATAAGAGATGAGTTTCCGCCAACACCGCCCAGTTAGGGTCATCATAAATATGGCCCAATGTTAGAAAAAATTTGTCCACCGATTTCCACTCTGGGGCCTCAGGAGGCATACTTAATGCCCAATCCTGAGGTGGACCCTGGAGGAGGGACACCGCCATGGCAACTTTCTCAGCCTCTGAGGAAAAATGGTTGAACCGGAAAAATAGGCGACAGGATTCCCTGAAGGTCCGAAACTTATCAGGGTTTCCCTCGAAACAGTCAGGAAGTCGCAGGTTTGGTTTGTGCTGTACATTTTGACCCACAAACCCGGGAGAGGGCACGGATACTAACGGGACAACTGGATCAGGAGCCGGAGTAGACATGGCATCCAGTCGAAGTGAGATCTGGGACATAAGGCCCGCCATGCCCTGGAATTGCGTGGTTAGCTCATCCAGGCGGTCCGAGACCGACAGGTCGATACTCATCCTGAACCACAGATGACATAGTTTAGAATATGGGCCTGCTATAATGTCAGGGACCGGTCAGGGACACACACACAGACACAGACAAGTGGGCCCTGACTCTGATCCCAGCCCCTGTCCCTGCCTTTTGGGGAACCCGACTCCTTAATAGGCCGGCCCCAACCGGAAGACTGATAGCTGCACTGATGTAGGTGCGACACAGACAGGACAAACAGACACAGAACAATAAGCGTAGTCAGATGGTCCACAGTCAGCAACAGTACGGGCAGCGAGGTACAGAGACGACAGACAACGAGGGTAACCGGGGTCCAAAGCCAAAGGTCAGGAGTGCACAGAAATCACAGAAGAGAACACGGCGAACTATAGGGGAATAACCTATAGCAGGCAATGAGGGAAGGAAGTGGTGGCTATAAATAGGGAAGGGGAGGAAACAGAGCAGAGGTGATAGGGAGCAGAATCTGTCAATCACCGAGAGAATAGATTAATCCAGAGAGTGCTGAAAAGTTCCTGGCCACGGGCGTTGGCCAGGATTCAATTAAAGTCCAAGATAGAGGACAGTGTTCAAACAGGGTAAAGCAAGGCTGCAGTTATAGTCGCAGTGGCCGTCGCCGACGACCGGAGCCAGATGACACGAACGTGACACGTGTTCTTTAAAAATGAAACCTATCCAAGATTCTGTTGCCTGTGATATGCAATACCCTAGGGCCACATGTATGAAAACTGTGTATGTCTAAGACTTGCTTCGTTGCCCATAGCAACAAATTAGAGCTCCCCTTTCATTGCATATACTGCTCTGAAAAAATTAGAGGAGCGCTCTGATTGGTTGCTATGGGCAACAAATAATATATTAGGCCTAGACAGTTTTCATTACTCCTTTCCAACATACTGGAAAATATAATTTATCCTTAAATTTATTGTCAATAAAGATTAACTTTTTGTTTTTTCACAGTAACCTATAGTGTGTTGTGGATTAATTTACTAATGGTACATGGGATGACATTGTAAGTCCCTATTCACATAGCACCTACCTGTCATTTGGAGTATGATTCCATTTTTTCTTTTTTGATCCACCATGCCCTGATGTGACATCATCATACCATGTAACACATATATGGAAAATAGTTTCCTTTAAAGCACCCATAAAGAATGAAATGGTTTCCTAGCACAATTACTTCAGTTTACACAGTGCTCTATTGAGATATCACTATTTGCATGAAAATAATGGGCTTTAACACCTATGTATACATATAGAATTCTTGTTTAGAACAAGGGGTTTTGCCAGGACGTGCCTTATCTGCTAAGAAGCAATTGTAAACAAGCCACTGATCTGAGAGAGCGAGAGACACAGCCAGAGCACAGAGCCGTGCATAAGGGATCGTGTGAAATGTTCACTCAAATAATCAAACTACAACTAGTGGATTCTGTATACAAAAGACAACACCTTTTCTCCACAGCAGCTTGAAAGCTTCTTCATGTTCTCTGTCATCAGATAAAGCAGGGATCTACTCAGATAATCACACTACAACTAGTGGATTCTGTATACAAAACACAACATATTTCTACCCGGTGCCTTGAAAGCTTCTTCAGCTCCCTTTCATCAGGTAAGAAGTGTGCTCTGCGCAAGCCCTGCCAGCAGCTCTTGTCAGGTCGTATCTAATAGAAGCTTTTAAGTAACTAAGGGCAGGTAAGGCAGCCTGTAGCTCTCTCAGACTGCAATTTTTGTAATCACATATATTTAGAAAAGTGATTAAATACCCATTTTGGAGGATCCCACGTCAACATCACATCATGGCAAAACCCCTTTAAGATCAGACATGAAATATTTCCTTTTAGGACAGATTTGCCCAAGCCTTATGGTTCCATATTTCCTGACCAATAAGGTAAAACAGTTTAAGAATTACCTATATAACTTCACCCATCCTACACTGGGAGGTTACTGCACATAACATCACACATTAACAATTTCAGATGTTGCAAAGATAAACTAGATAGATAACACACCATGATTTTACCGCTAAGCTAAATGTTACTACAAATGAATATACTAACATAGAAAATGAGGCTTATATGTTTATTTTTGCTTTAATTACACATGGTAAGGATTTATAAGCAAATTACATATTTGTTTACTGGCAGGTACATGGAACACATTACAAGAACTGACAGAGATACTGACACATCTGTTCCTTACATAACTAACCCACAGGGCAAGATTTAGCAAAAATGTCATGTGCTTTCTGGTAACTGCTCTGTGATCCTGCACACCAAACAAACAAAGAAATTCATGTAGGCAACTAAGGGTCTGATTTACCCAGGAATATTCACCCGAAGAATTCCAGTGACTGGCATTTTTATTCGAAGAATAACATTCAAAATACATAGTTAAAAAGGCAAATTATTAACATTTAATCGGCCTTAACAAAAGAGTTTATCTACAGTTTTTCTATATATCTATCTCAAGGGGGTCTACCTACCTGTTGCCTATCTCACTTCCTATGGGGGGTCAATATTCCTACATACAGGGGGCCTATATACCTACTGTTGCAGAGATGGTAGTGGATCCTCTGGACCACCGCAAGCGATGGCGTAAGCCACGCCAGGGAGTGGAATCTAAGTAGGTCCGGTTTTCACCAGAGCCCGCCGCAAAGCGGGATGGACTTGCTGCGGCGGATTACTACCAGGTCACTACCCCTGACGTGACTTGCTTGCGGTGGCAGCCGAGGCGTGTGCGGTACAGAATCGTGGAGCAGGCTCGTAGTCGGGGACAGGCAGAAGGTCAGGACAGGCGGCAAAGGTTCTTGGTCAAGGACGGGCAGAAGGTCAGGACAGGCGGCAAGATTCGTGGTCACAGGACGGAGGCAGAGAGTACGGTACACGGTAATGGGACTAGGCAGTTAGAGAACGCTTCCTCTCTAGGCACAGGGCACTATCGATTCGGCCCTGTGCCTAGGAAGGGGCAGAGCTAAAAATAGGAACACCCACCAGGTGAGAACCAATCACCTGCGTGCTGTCCCTTTAAATTTTCCTTAGTGCCGCTGCCGCTCCGCTGGGGGACGCGCGCACCCGGAAACCACAGGAGCGCGCGCCGGGACGGACACGAGAGCGTGGCGAGGTAAGTCAATGCTGGGCACCCCGGAGTGTCCGCAGCTCGAGCGTCG
The DNA here is from genome assembly GCA_025379985.1 of Phyllomedusa bahiana. NCBI lineage: Eukaryota > Metazoa > Chordata > Amphibia > Anura > Hylidae > Phyllomedusa > Phyllomedusa bahiana. The sequence continues at coordinate 9,139 of JAODAL010047933.1, read as the reverse complement.
GGCTGCGGCACCGGCCGCAGCGGGAGACGCTGCGGATTTTGGGGGTGTGCCCGCGACCCGAACAGGGGGGGTCGCAGGGACACCCGTAACAGTACCCCCCCCTTTGGCCTCCCCCCTCTTTCTGGCCCGCATAAACCTAGACAGGAGACCCCGATCCAGGATATTCTCCTCCGGCTCCCATGACCTTTCCTCTGGCCCAAACCCCTTCCAGTCGACCAAAAAAAATCGTCTCCCCCTAACCGTCTTAGTGGCCAAAATTTCCTTGACGGCAAAGACATTGGTGGAGTCAGCTACGGGAGACGGGGGAACCACAGGCCGAGAGAACCGGTTACGGATGACTGGCTTCAGCAGGGAGAAAATGGAAGGATTTGGGGATGCGCATGGTCGGAGGGAGCCGGAGCTTGTAGGCCACAGGATTGATGCGCCTGAGAATTTCAAAGGGACCTAAGAATCGGGGAAACCCAGCTTGTAGCTGGGAATTTTAAAGCGGACTTACCTGGCAGACAGCCAAACCTTATACCCGGGAAAAGGGAAGGCGGAGGTCTTCTTTTCTTGTCCGCTTGGACCTTCATACGGGCCGGGGGCCTGAAGCGGGGATGGGCGAGCCCTCCTTCCAAACGGCAGATAGGTCGCGGACCGGGGCTATCCACCGCAGGACATCGGAGGAGGCAGAGGGCAGGGGGGAGGGTGGGGGGGGATGCCGACCGAAGACGATGGAGAAGGGGGATGCCCCAGTAGAGTCAGAGTCAGGGAGTTATAAGAGAACTCCGCCCATGGCAATAGGCCCGCCAATCATCCTGTCTTGCGGACACGATGGCGGAGATAGGTACCCAAGACTTGGTTCACTCTCTCCCACTTGCCCATTAGACTGGGGGTGGTATGCAGAAGAGAAGTCCAGTTCCACTTGTAGGAGAGAGCAGAGGCCCCGCCAAAATCTAGAGACAAACTGTACTCCTCGATCTGAGACAATGTGGAGGGGGAGTCCGTGCAGACGGAAGATATGTTTAAAAAATTGCTGGGCAAGTCGAGGAGCCGAAGGGAGACCAGGCCAGGGAATGAAATGGGCCATTTTAGAAAAAACGGTCAGTGACCACCCAGATAACTGTGTTACGCCAGAAGGAGGCAGGTCGGTAAATGAAGTCCATGGCGATGTGGCCCAAGGACTGTTGGGAAACGGGCAAAGGGTTGCAGCAGGCCCGCCGGTTTTGGTGCGCGGTGACTTGTTGCGAGCACAAGTAGTACATGCCTCAACCACATCCTTCCCGTCATTGGCCAGGCCCGCCCACCAATCACAACGGCCAATCCGAGAAGTTGACCTTCGACCCCCAGGGGGGCCGGCAATTCGGGAGCAGTGTCCCCAGTTCAGTACCCTCTTCCGGAGTGCCGGGCGCACATACGTCTTGCCCGAGGTGCGTGCGGGAGAGTTGCGGGAGCCATGGAGATTAAAGCCGTTCTGGGGGTACAAATGTGCTGAGGCTTAGCCTCCTCCTCACCGCTAGTATCGGAGGCACGAGACGGGGTATCTGCTTTAACCCGTTCTTCTCTGCCGGTCGAAAGTGTATAACAAAATCGAAACGTGAAAAGACAGTGCCCATCTGGCTTGGCGTGTGTTCAGCCGCTGCGCAGTTTGGAGGTAAAGGAGATTTTTGTGATCCGTGAAAAATTTTGACGGGGTGTCGGGCACCCTCCAGGAGGTGGCGCCATTCCTCCAAGGCAAGCTTAATGGCCAGCAACTCCCGATCACCGATGGTGTAGTTCCTCTCTGCGGGCGAAAAGGTTTTAGAGAAAAACCCGCAGGTCCGAATCTTGCCCTTAGGGCTCTTCTGGGTGAGAACAGCTCCCGCGCCCACGGAAGAGGCGTCGACCTCCAAAAAGAAAGGGTAGTCCCGTATCCAGGAGGGGAATAGGACCGGTGCTGAGGCAAAGGGCGGCTTTTAATTTGGAGAAGGCCTCTTCGGGGGCTGGGGGCCAAAGTCGGGGGTTGGCGATTTCCTGGTTAGGGCCCCACAATTGGGGCGACCAACGTTGAGAAATGGGGATGAATTGTCTGTAATAGTTGGCGAACCCAAAAAACGTTGGATGGCCCAAAGACCGACAGTCGAGGCCACGGGAGGACGGCCGACAGTTTAGCGGGGTCCATTTGCAGACCCTTGTCCGAATTATTTTACCCGAGGAACGGGAGGCGGTTCGGTGGAACTGGCACTTTTTCCAGTTTGGCGTAGAGGGGTTTTCACGCAGGCGTTTCAGAACCGGGCGTACATGTGACTGGTGGTCTCCAAATTGGGCGAAAACACCAGGATGTTCGTCCAAGTAGACAAACTACGCATACATACAGAGATCCCTAAAAATGTCGTTAACAAACTCCTGGAAGACTGCTAGACTGCTGGAGCGTTGCATAGAACGAAAGGCATCACGAGGTACTCAAAGTGCCCATCACGATTTTTAAAGGCGGTCTTTTCCCCTCGTCACCCTCTCGGATCCGAATGATGTTGTAGGCCCCCCGCAGGTCCCCGCTTGGAGAAAACTTAGCTCCCCGGAGACGTCAAACATTCTGTATTCAGTGGCAATGGATTACCGGTTCTGATGGTGATCTTTTTTAAGCCGCGGTAGTCAATGCACGGTCCCTAGGGACCCATCCTTCTTTTCCACAAAGAAGAAAACCCGCACCCGCAGGAGAGGTAGACTTACGGATGAAGCCCTTCTGAAGATTCTCCTTTTTGTAGGCCGACATAGCCTGAGTCTCAGGTACCGAGAGCGGTAGACCCTGCCCCGGGGTGGACTAGTCCCAGGCAGCAGGTCAATAGGACAATCGTAGGGACGATGTGGAGGAAGAGTATCTGCATTTTTTCTCAGAGAAGACATCTTGGAGGTCCTGGTAGGCTTGAGGTAGACCTGACAGTGGTTTGGGGAGCCGCAAGAAGAAAGAGGGGCCACCCGGCGAGGTACCTCTAGACAGCGAGACTGGCAATCTCGACCCCAACCGGGAAAACTTCGCCCGTCTTCCAGTCGAGCATAGGGCATGGCACTGCAGGCAAGGAAGCCCCAGGAGGACAGCTGAGGAGGAACGGGGTAGTACGAAAATGCGATCTTTTTTTGTGTAGGGCTCCTACTTGAAGAATCACCGGTTCAGTCCGAAGGTGATGGGGTCGTTCAGAAGCTCACCGGAAGACAGACGCGATGACCAAGGGTTGTCCAGGCGGGCCACCGAGAGAAAGATATTTGTCACCAATGCAGCATCCAATAAAATTTCCCGGGGGATCCGGAATCCAGGAAGGCAAGCCACTTGGAACGAGACCCCGGAGTTAGTTGTGACCAGAACTGGGAGCATGACCGAGGAGAGGGGTTCTTTCACACCCAGGGACGCCTCTCCCACGAAGCCCAGGTTGCGTGCATTTTCCCCGGGCCCTAGAGGACGGAGCGGACAACCCCTGAGGAGGTGTTCGGACTGCCGCAGTAGAAGGCATAGATTCCCCTCACGTCGTCGGGTCAATTCTTTGCGGAGTTAGGTGGGCTCTGTCCCACCTTGCATGGGCCCCTTCCACGCTGGCTGGGAAGGAGGCAGTGGAGGCCGAAGGAACACCGGAGCAAGACGGGGTAGGCGACGTGTTAGGGTTGGGCCACGGTTCTGGGGGAGCTCCTCACGCCCTCTCCGAGAAACGGATATCAATCCGGTTGCCAGATGGATCAGCTCACTTAATGAGGAAGGGGGGAACCGGGGGGAGAGGGCGTCCTTAACATGGCTGGAAAGGGCCCTTCTTGAAATTTGGGGCATAATGCCCGCGTCGTTCCATGCCAACCCCGGACGCCAGAGTGCGGAATTGCACAGCATAGTCACCTACGGAGGAGTCTCCTTGCTGGAGGTTCAGTAACGCGGTTTCCGCTGAAAGATGCGCGGCCATTTCCTCGAAGACCACTTTGGAACTCCTGAAGAAACGTAACCCAGATTGCCGTGACGGGATCATCTCGGTCCCACAGCGGGGTTTGCCCAAGCTAGGGCCTTCCCAGACAGAAGACTGACCACGAAAGGGCCACTTTAGACCTTTCTGATGGGAACTGTCCGGCCATGATTTCCACGTGAGTAAGCATTGGGGGAAAGAAACCCCTGCAGGCCTTAGAATCCCCATCAAACTTCGTTGGCATAGACAAACGGAGCTTCGGGACCTGGGACAACGCGGACATAGCGGGAGCGGCTGCCGCGGAAGCTGCCACGGCAGCTGACTGCTGCTGCTGGGTGGTGAGAAGCTGCTGCATCATAGATGATAGCTGGTTAAGCTGTTGGGCTTGCTGAGCGATCTGCTTGGACTGCTGGGCCACAATGGCGGAGAGGTTAGAGTCACTTGGTAGAGGCACCTTGGCGGGATCCATGGCCGAATCGAACTGTTGCAGAGATGGTAGTGGATCCTCTGGACCACCGCAAGCGATGGCGTAAGCCACGCCAGGGAGTGGAATCTAAGTAGGTCCGGTTTTCACCAGAGCCCGCCGCAAAGCGGGATGGACTTGCTGCGGCGGATTACTACCAGGTCACTACCCCTGACGTGACTTGCTTGCGGTGGCAGCCGAGGCGTGTGCGGTACAGAATCGTGGAGCAGGCTCGTAGTCGGGGACAGGCAGAAGGTCAGGACAGGCGGCAAAGGTTTTGGTCAAGGACGGGCAGAAGGGCAGGACAGGCCGGCAAGATTCGTGGTCACAGGACGGAGGCAGAGAGTACGGTAAAACGGTAATGGACTAGGCAGTTAGAGAACGCTTTTCCTCTCCCAGGCACAGGGGGACTATCGATTCGGCCCTGTGCCTAGGAAGGGCAGAGCTAAAAATAGGAACAAAACCAGGGGGAGAACCAAATCACCTGCGTGCTGTCCCTTTAAATTTTCCGTAGTGCCCGCGCGCGCGCCCGCTAGGGGAGCGCGCGCACCCGGAAACCAGCAGGAGCGCGCGCCGGGACGGACACAGGAGCGTGGCGAGGTAAGTCAGTGCTGGGCACGCCGGAGTGTCCGCAGCCCGAGCGTCGGGCTGCGGCACCGGCCGCAGCAGGAGACGCTGCGGAGTTGCGGGTGTGCCCGCGACCCGACACGGGGGTCGCAGGGACACCCGTAACACCTACCTAGAGGGGACCTAAATAACTACCTACAGGAGGCCTCTATATCTACCTCCCAAGGGACCTCTACCTACTGACTGGAAGATGTCTGAGGGTGTGGAGCTCAAAGAAGGGGAATGTGAGGGAGGGTGTGGGAGGTAGTCCCCGGAGGCCTTAACAACCGGCTTAACGACTATTAGCGACTTCACAACGCAGTAAATTATATGTCCCTCAGTGTAGGTAATAGGGTCCCTCAGTAAGTTATATGTCCCCCAGTAGGTGGATATATAGTTTATATATCTCTCAGTAGGTAGGTGTATAGGTTATCGGTAGTGATGAGCGATTACGTTGACTATCGTCAATCGATAATAGATTATCGCCGATGACCATTAAAGTCTCTGGGAGAGGAAAAACACCTTCATTCTTACATCCAAACAGGGCTGGAGAAGCTGGAATTAACATCCACAACAGCAAGGGATACGTGCCTAACATCTTAGGCAACACACTTAGGTTATAAAAGCCACAGAAAAAAAAATCACAGACCATTCACTATCCCTGTCTTGAACCACAGCTTGACCCTTAAACATGCATGACCCACAAATTAACAAGTGCCAGAAGGCAGTATGATTTGAACCATCATTTTACTTGAACTGGACATTGACTATCCCTGTCCAGGAACGCAGCATGACCCTTAAACCTATCTGACCTCCAGATTAAAAAGTGCCTGAAAAAGGAGTCTTTGAAGCACCATTTTAGTTGAACTGGACATATGAGTATACCTGTTCTGTACCACAGTATGACCATTTAACCTGTCTAACCCACAGATTAAAAAGTGCCTGAAAAAGGAGTCTTTGAACCACCATTTTAGTTGAACTGGACATTGACTATGCCTGTCCTGGACCGCAGAATGACCATTAAAGCTTTCTGACCATTAAAGCTGTCTGAACCCACTTAATAAAAAGTGCCGGAAAAGGAGTCTTTCAACCACCATTTTAGTTGAACTGGACATATGACTATCCCTGTTCTGTACACAGTATGACCATTAAAACCTGTCTGACCCACAGATTAAAAAGTGCCAGAAAAAGGAGTGTTGAACCAACATTTTAGTTAAACTGGACATTGACTATGCCTGTCCTGGACCGCAGTATGACCAATAAACCTGTCTGACCCACAGATTAAAAAGTGCCAGAAAAAGGAGTCTTTGAACCAACATTTTAGTTGAACTGGACATTCACTATGCCTGTCCTGGACCGCAGTATGACCATTAAACCTGTCTGACCCACAGATTAAAAAGTGCCGGAAAAAGGAGTCTTTCAACCACCAATTTATTTTGAACTGGACATTGAATAGCCTGTCCTGGACCCAGTATGCCCATTAAACCTGTCTGACTCACAGATTAAAAAGTGCTGGAAAAAGGAGTCTTTCAACCACCATTTTAGTTAAAACTGGACATTGACTATACCTGTCCTGGGTAACCTACATCTTTTTCAAGTCTTCCTGTACCTCCCTTGTACAATTCAGAGGAATATTTGTATCAGCTATTTTGTATATGCAAGTTTTTTAGTAGTTTAATTCTAAAAAACACATTTTTTAAAGTAGGATGGAATCCCACCACGTCTTTTTTTCTCTTTTTTAATTGTATTAAATGGGTTGTCTCACTACAGGAATTTACTAGTTTTTTTTAAAAGATCTTGCAAAAAAAAGTCATTTTGCAATATGTGTCCATTAACAGTGTCCTACCTATTCCTGTTTCTGACAGCAACCATCACCCTTGAGCCACTCTTGACAATTGTGAAAAAACAAATGTCTGTTAGAAACAACTTTTTTTTTTATATAGGACCTTTAGTATAGCTGCATGTAACAGCAAATGCCCCCAAAATTCAAAAACATGACCCATGACCACTTTTGACAATTTGAAGAACAAATGTCTGTTAGAAACAACATTTTTTACAATATGAACCTGTAGTATAGCTGCATTTCACAGAAAAATTTGCCCCAAAAATTCAAAACATGACCCTTGAGCCACTTTTGAAAATTGTGAAAAACGTCTTTTTAGAAACCACTTTTTTAGAATATGACCTTGGTATAGCTGCATTTCACAGCAAAATGCCCCCAAAAATTCAAAACATGACCCTTGAGCCACTTTTGACAATTGGAAGAACAAATGTCTGTTAGAAACAACATTTTTTTAAAAATCGGCCTGTAGTATTGCTGCATTTTCAAGCAGCATGACCCAAAAAATTATAAAAATTACTCCTCAGCTATTGTTAAAAATTGTGAGGGAGAAATGCCACTTAAAAGCCATATTTCTGTTCCAAAGGACCATGATAATAGCTGTATCGCACAGCAACATGACCCCAAAAAATTATAAATATGACTTCTCAGCACTATTAAAATTGTGATGAAGGGAAAAGCCACTTAGAAGCCACATTTCTGTTCCAAAGGACCATAATTATAGCTGTATCTCACAGCAACATGACCTCAAAACCATTGACAATGCGAAAACTTCTTAAGATAAAGTGAGTAAATGGAATACGGTTTTGTCATGAAACCTTGGTGTCTTTTACAGTCTCCACACCGCAAAACCCGCAAAATGGGTCTTTTGGGAACTGAGAATAAAAATTGCAGAGAGAAAAAGATCATTTTTAAAAAAAAAAATTTCAAGACGACCATTTTGTTTGAAGAGGAAGGTGAAGTAGACCGGCAAACTATCGGTGACCTCGCAATTGGGGCCACAACTCATCAGAGATCCATTTCCTGAATTCATCTTGATGAAAGTCAAACGATCCACATTATCTGTGGAAAGTCGGATGCGTTTGTCTGTAATGACTTCTCCAGCTGTGCTGCTGGGCAGGACAACACCTCTATGGCGTGGCGAGCGAGCTCGGACCATTCATCCATTTTGGATACCCAAAAACATCGGTGTTGAGACGCAGATAGTCGTGCACCATGATCTTAAGCTGGTCTCTGTGTGTTGTATTTGTGCCCTGCATTACATGCGTTGGTGAGGTGGTAAAATAAAGATTCCAGAGGTCACCCATTAGGCTTCTGCCACATTGCCTGCTGCTGCCGCTGCGGCTACTTGGGACTCTACTGCTGTCACGTCGCTGACGTGTTCCACCGTGACATTTGAAGAACTGAAGCAGAAAGAAACAGATGTCTCCCCGTTGATCAATCAGCAAGGTCTCCATTTCCTGTAATTTACTCTCTATTTGGGTGGAAGGAAAGTTGCTGAGTTTTTGTTTTGTACCGGGGATCCAGGAAGGTGGCCACCCAGTTTAAATGTTGTTCATTTTGATGGCCTTAATGCGAGGATCATGTTGGAGGAAATGGAGCATCCAAGCACTTATGTGAGAGATGGAGCCTTGATTTCCCAAGCCTCTGGGTCGAGAGGCACTAGCAAACTGATCTTCCTCATCTTCCTCCTCCGCCTCAAATTCGCGCCAACCTTTTTCCAAGGCAGGGATGTCGGTAACATCGGTGTCCAGTAGAGATGGGCGAATTTCCCGTAATTCGGTTCCTTCACTTCGCCTAATTTCCCGACAAAAAATAACTTCGTTCCGAATTACTTCGGGGACGAATTACACGTTAAAAAACGCTATTTCCAGTCTGCACAGAGCCTGCAGGGTGCTGTAGAACGTTGTGCCCATGCTTAAATATGCAGAGGGAGCTTGTTTTGGTCTTATACAATTTTTGTTTTTTAGTATGACACGCACATGACTGCCACTGCTCTTAGAATCGCTTCACTATAAAATTCCCTGGGCACTTAAGAGGGCAAAACTGACCAAAAAACTGAAGCAGGAATGTTGCCTGATAAATTCATGAAAGCGACAGCTGGAAAAAGCAAGCTGAGGGCTCAGGTGGCAACATCAGTGACAGAGTGTGGAGGTGACGGCGGCAGCCACAGCAGCATGAGGTCAGAGAGTGGCACAATGACATTCTGGAGGTGGGCCAAAAAACAGAGTAGGCCACGAGTGGCACAATGACACAGTGTTAGGTTAGGAAGCCTACGAGGGAGGGAGCAAGGGGCCAAAGCCAGAGGTTGCAAAAAAGAGAGCCCCGGGAAAA
>JAODAL010047932.1:0-29455 GCA_025379985.1 Phyllomedusa bahiana | reverse complement strand
CATATAGCTGACCCTGGTCCCCATGGCAACTGTCTGTCACGCTCCCCACAATGCATTGTGGGCATCGTGACCACCAACAACCCGATGGCTGTCATTCAGCGCCCGGGGCTGTCTGGTAGGAGATTCAGTAGGGCGCTCAGCGCCATTACTGGCCGGGATCTCGGCAGCAGGAGCTCACCCTCCCGCCCGCAGCCGCGAGGCGCGACCACGATTTTGGGAATGGGGGGGTTAATCCCCCCGGGGCCCGGAGCCCACTCCGGTGTGGGGGATGCGGAAAGATCCAGCGGAAATTACCCGGTTTCATCCCGGTTTTGCGCGCTCCCGTTTGGGTAGCCGCAAATTTTCCCCTTGAGTACTCATACGGAAATTTGGGGGAACCCCTACCCGACATTCCCTTTTATGAGTACGCAAATGTGGAAAGGGTTAAAAAAAACATTTTTATTAGTTGTAAAATTTTCTCTGAAAAAGAGTCAAACATTAAAAACATAAATCAAATCTATCCCGAAAATGCTTTTGTCCCCGAGATGGGCGCTACATCGGAATGCAATAGAAAATTCCCGGGAAATACAAAATTTAAAATTTTCGGTCCCTATTCTGATTGGTCGGAAAAACCCAGCCATCAGAAAAGGGGCAACAAAGACCCATTATATCCTATGGAAAGTTTTGACCAATCAAAATAAAAGGGCGGGACAGTTCAAAAGACAGTAAAAATGAAAAGAAAAGAACGTTTTGGTTGAGCTAGGGGGGGCTTGGCTACCCCCAGCCAATCAGAGCGCGAGCTACTTGTCCCCTTTTTAGTCTAGGGGGAGATGGGCGAAATGCAATCTCGGGCTAAACGCCGTGCGGCATGGCGTAAAAAAAAAAAACCCTTTTTATTAAGTGTAAATCATTTTCAGAAAAAGCACTAAAACCCTTTTAAAAATAAAATCTTAAATCCCAAAAAACCTTTTGTCGCCGAGACCGGCGCACATAAGGAATTGCAATAGAGTGAATTCCCGGGGGAAATACAGTAATTCAAATTTTTTAAGCTATTTGATTGGGGGCGACATAAACCAGCCAATCAGAATAGGAGCGACAGTGGCCCCTTTAACCTATGGAGGAGAAATTTACCAATCAAATAGGACGACAGGGACCCATTTTAACCCAGGAAAAATTGCCAATCATATTCAAAGGCGGGGGCATTCAAAAAACAGTAAAAAAGGCAGAAAGAGCTGATTGGTTTTAAGCGGCGGGGGTTTGTCCAGCTTACCAATCAGAGCGCGAGCTACTTTTTCATAGATTCTATGGGAAAAGAAATGCGGCAGCTTGTTTGTGATTGACAAGTTAAAGAGGCGTTTTATTTTTTTTTCTTTACCCCCATATTATTATTCATTTTATATAACTCGGAAAATTCTGTAGTCTTATCATTTGTTTTGGGCCCATGTCATTTTATTTCAGTTGCATTAGAAAACCCATAGGAACGTCGCCGCTCCCCATTGGCCCAATCCCCGCGCCTTTTTTAACTTACCCAATCAAGACTCCTCAATTTATTTTCCCCATGAACCATGGAAATTACTGCGCTCTGATGGCTAAGTGGATAACCCCCGCCGCTTCAACAACAGCTCTTTTCTGCTTTTTACTGTATTTTGAACTGTCCCCCCTTTGAATTGATTGTTCAATATTTCTCCTTTTAGAATGGGTCCCTGTCGCTCCTATTCTGATTGTTAAATTCCCTTCATGGGTTAGAATGGGCCATGTCGCTCCTATTCTGATTGGCGGGTTTAAATGCCGACCAATCAAAAATAGTTTAAAAAACAATTTAAATTTACTGTTTTTCCCCGGGCAATTCCTTAAAGGCCGGTCTCGGGACAAACGCGTTGTTAGGGATTTAAACTGATTTATTTTTAGAGAAGTTTAAAGCGTTTTAATTTGATAATTTTTTACACTTAAAAAAAAGGTTTTTTTTTATTCATACTCCCCCCAATTTTTTTTCCCAGGACTGTATCAGAAAAAGGGGCCCACCCTCTACGTCTTGGGGAACAAAGTTTTCTACTAAACTAGAAAGGGATTCTTACGAAAGAGCAGTGAGACGTGGAACTCTCGCCAGAGGAACTTGTCAGGGGGAATTCACTAACAGAGTTCAAAAAAGGGTTTGGATGCATTTCTGGAGAAATAATAAAAAAGTTATAGTCCCTAGGTTTTCGAAGGGGTCTTGACCAGGGGATTTTTCCCTTTGCCAGTTTGGGGAGGGGGAAGGAATTTTTCCCCTAAAATGAGACAATTGGCTTCTACCTCATTGGGGTTTTTCCCTTTCCCTCTGGATCAACCCCTTAGCACAACAGGCTGAACTTTTTTGGCCCGTCACGTCTTTTTCGGCCTTACAAACTATGAAACTATGAAACTATATACCCACCGCACGGCGCTGACGCCGAGTTCATTGCGCCGATCTCTCCATAGACTACAATGGGAGAAGTAGCTCCCGCTCTGTTGGCCGAGATAGCCAAGCCCCCCTACTCACCCAATCAGCTCTTTTTTTGCATTTTTACGTTTTTTTGAACTGCCCCGCCTTTGATTTGTTTGGGGTCAATGTAGTGTTGAGCGATTACGTTTGGCCATTGACATGGGGTTTCATGGTCGATAGTCGACCAAAACCATCACAAGATGTCGATAGTGATAGAGATTATGAGGGGATTAAAATTAAAGTCAGGGGAGAGCAACCAAACCCCTTTCATTCTTACACCCAAAAGGCGGAGAAGCTGGAATTACTCCACAACAGTCAAAGGGGGAGTGCTACATCTTTGGCAAAAACACTTGGGTTTTAAAAGCCCGAAAAAAAAACAACACCTTCACTATCCGTCTTGACCAACATGACCCTTAAACCTGCACACCCCCAAAAATTAAAAAGTGCCAAAGGCATATGATTTTAAACCCTCATTTTACTTAACTGGCATTGAAATCCCCGTCTGGAACGCAGCAGAGCCCCAAACCTGATGACCCCCAATTTTAAAAATGCAAAAAAAGCTTTCAACCCCCATTTTAGTTAACTGGACAGATATACATGTCCTGGGCCACAGCATGACCCCAACTCATGACCCCCCCAATTCAAAAGTGCCGGGAAAAAGGGGTCTTTTTAACCCCATTTTTTTTCACTGGACATTAAATTACCGCCGGGCCACAGATGAGCCCCCAAAACCCGCATACCCCCAATCAAAAGTGCCGGAAATGGAGTCTTTCAACCACCCCTTTTTGTTTCACTGGACATTGACTATACCGTCCTGGGGCACACAGAGCCCCCAAACCTGATCCCCCAGATTAAAAAGTTCCAGAAAAAGGAGTCTTTCAACCGCCATTTTAGTTTCACTGGACATTGACTATACCTGTCCTGGGCCACAGCATGAGCCCCAAACCTGCATGACCCCAGATTAAAAAGTGCCGTAAAAAGGAGTCTTTCAACCACCATTTTAGTTGAACTGGACATTGACTATATCTGTCCTGTACCGCAGAATGACCATTATACCTGTCTGACCCACAGATTAAAAAGTGCCGTAAATAGGAGTCTTTCAACCACCATTTTAGTTTCACTGGACATATAATGTCCCTGGCCTGGGTAGCGCTAGCCCCTCCGTATGAAAGCGGACCAATTGAGCTTCACTTGGAAATACTGGGGGTTAACGCCCCTGGTCCTCCCAGGTGCCCTTTTTCTTGGCATTCTTTTTCTCATTTTACTCAACGTGCTGGAGGAAAGTGTCTCTGCGCTTTGTTCTCTGTCCGTGCTCCATACTCATGTCCTCTGAATAACCTACATCCTGATCAAGTTTTCCTGTACCTCCCTTGTACAATTCAGAGGATTTTTTTACCAGCTATTTTGTACATGCAAGTTTTTTAGTAGTTTAATTCTAGAAAACACATTTTTAAAGTAGGATGGAATCCCACCATGTCTTTGTTTCTCTTTTTTAATTGTATTAAATGGGTTGTCTCAATACAGGGATTGATAGCTATGTTAAAGATCTTGCAAACAAGTCATTTTGCAATATGTGTCCATTAACAGTGTCCTACCTATTCCTGTTTCTGACAGCACCATCACCCTTGAGCCACTCTTGACAATTGTGAAGAACAAATGTGTGTTAGAAACCACATTTTTTTTTACAATAGGACCTGTAGTCTAGCTGCATTTCACAGCAAAATGCCCCCAAAAATTCAAAACATGACAATTGTGCTGGATGCAGGTTGCATTAACCACTGAAGGGAAACAGTTTTGGCGACGCTGTTCGTTACTGAGATTCACAGGGCCCTGACCCAGAGATGAAAGGCCTGACGGTCCTGCAACTGACGATCCGCTGGCATGCGTGTTGTCGCCAGCAGTGGAAGGAGCACCTTCTCTCGTACCTCTACCTCCATGTCCTACTCCCCTCTTTGCTCGCTTACCACCTGAATTTCGCTCCATGTTCAGAAATATAAAAATTTGAGAAGGTATGGAAGAGTTTTGGAAAGTCTCTTATTAAAAGATGGCAAATCACAGCTATTCTCAAATCCCTCAAATCAAAACAAATTTGCTGGATTCAAATATAACTGCAAAGTAGATCTATCAACAAAGCTGGCCTGCGCCAAAGTGAAAAAACACGTATCTGAAATTTATTCGGATAATAAAAAGTATTTTTGGCACCTTTCAATTCACCTGTGGTAATTACAAAATTGCAGTATTCACATTTAAGTGCAAGGTGCCTCAATGAACAAAGCTGTAGTGCGCCAAAGTGAAAAAACACGTATCTGTAATGTATTCGGATAATAAAAGGTATTTTTTGGCACCTATCAATTCACCTATGGTAACTACACAATTGCTGGATTCAAATTTAACTGCAAGGTGGCTCTATCAACAAATCTGGACTGGGCAAAAGTGCAAAAAACACGTATCTGTAATGTATTTGGATAATAAAAGGTATTTTTGGCACCTTTCAATTCACCTGTGGTGACTACAAAATTGCTGCATTCACATTTAAGTGCAAGGTGCCTCAATGAACAAAGCTGTAGTGCACCAAAGTGAAAAAACACGTATCTGTAATGTATTCGGATAATAAAAGGTATTTTTGGCACCTTTCAATTCACCTGTGGTGACTACAAAATTGCTGCATTCACATTTAAGTGCAAGGTGCCTCAATGAACAAATCTGGACTGGGCAAAAGTGCAAGAAACACATATCTGTAATGTATTCGGATAATACAAGGTATTTTTGGCACATATCAACCTGTGCTGACTACGAAATTGCTGGATTCTAATTTAACTGCAAGGTGGATATATGAACAAAGATGGAATGGGCAAAATTGAAAATGAACACCTATCTGAAATGTATACTGATAATTAAAGTGTAGTTTTGCACCTAACAAAGAGACCTGCAGTTACTAGAAAAGATGTGTATCCTAATATAAGTTCAGGCTGCCCAATATCCAGGGAAAAATTTCAATAGAAAACTGTCAATAATAAAGCTATTGCAGTGCAATGTCTACACCAAGTCTTGGTGAACTTTATCCAGTATTCTTTATAGAGCTTGTCTGTGTTCGCCCACGGGGGCCCCCCCTCCCGGTCCCTTCCCCCCCCCCCCCCCCGTGACTTTACAGCGGTAGATGCTCCTTTAAAATTCTCTACCTAACTACATAAAAAACTTCCAATCTCTAATCTAATAATTGTAAGGATCACAGCTAACAGTAGAGCTTTCTCTGTGAAAAAATAGATTAATTTCGTGAGCTGTTTGGACACAAGCAGAGCGCAACGTCCTTCTGCTCTGAGACGCTGAGAGGGCACTGAGGCTGAACAGGAAACGCTGTTCTATGTAAAACGAGGTCATGTGATTTTTCCAGCCAATCGCAACCACACACATCCAGTCATGAAAGTCGCACCACATCACACCCTGCTCTTTCTGTAAGCTGATTTGCTGGCCGCCAAAATAACAGGAAGCGCCGAAAATTTGGCGCGATCTTAATAGATGATGCACAGATTTTAACCTAAATTATTTGCATGATGTAAAAATTTTTATCAAAATAAAAACTGTTTTCCGATTTCAACTTTGTCGATAATAATCGCTCAACACTAGTCAATAGTTCTCCATAGGTTTTTTAAAGGTTCACTGTCGCTCCTATTCTGATTGGCCAGTTTTCTGCCGACCAATGAGAATAGCTTTCAAAAATTTGATTTACTGTATTTCCCGGGCAATTTTCCAATACCTATTTTATATTGCCCGTTTAGATTTTGGGGGAAGTGATTTTTTTATGTATTTTTTTATTTTTGAGGTTTAAGTCTTTTCGGGAAAAAGTTTTCCCCCTTTAAAGGGATTTTTTTTTTTGGGGGAAAAAATTTTTGTGACAGTGGAGCGCCGGATTTCTTTTGCGATTTCTATTGTTTCCCTTTGCATGTTCCGTTCTTGCCCCACTTCGCCTCCAGGAGCATTTAGAACCAAAAAAAAACCAGGTCGCTGTCGGGGGTGCCGACCTGCAATGGCCACCTTTGCCCGACCGCGATCGTACACCCTAGAGTTTTTCGAGCGCCCCCGTCCCGCCCCGGAACACCTACGTGCCCACCCCGCGCCCATTGCCCCCCCTTAGTGGGGCGCAGCGAAAGGGGAAAGTGCGCCTAACACGCACCCCCCGGTCCGACAGGGGGATTGGGGCCCGGGAGGCGCAGGTTACCCCCAAAAAAACAGGCGAAAAGCCCGATCATACATGCGCCCCTGAGTATACTACCCCGATGCCTCGCTGAGCCCCTGTCCGCTCTTTCTTGGACCTGCGAAGGGGGTTTTCTACTCCCCTGGCAATTTTTGGTCCCGACCTCGCCGTGTACCCTCTGACCCCCATGGCCAACTACCACTTTCTGGCTGCGCCCCTGCCTGACGTGCAAGCTGACGCCCTCTTTCCTGACGATGAGAAGCCCTTGCTTCACGACCCCCAATTGTGGCGGGAACTTATCATCAAATTATTTTGGATCTTCACTGCTTTCCCCCCAATGGGCTTGATATGCAGAGGCTGACCCCCAAAATGACCTCCCCTGCCCCCCCCCACATCCTACTTTGCCCCCAGCAAGAAGCAGGGGAATCGGCCCTTTCTTCGCTGCCAAGTAGCTGTGACTATCCTAAATTTTCATCCCCCTGTTAGTGGCGTGAGCCCCGACCACATGTAGTCTTTGGTGAGTGAACCAGACGGGACGAGGGGGGGTTTAGGGTGGGGAGAGCCGCTGAGTGTTCCCGGGCCAGCCAAAAAGGGTTTTGTCGCATTCCCCCCGATCTTTGGGGGGGTTTTCAGATTCATTGGGAGGAATGGGTGACCTAGTAAAAACCCAAACAAAAAACCCTTTTTGGGTGCTGGTCAACCCAACGGTGCTAGAGGGCACCGGCAGTTCTTTTGGCTCCCCCTGCCCCCTTGTAGTCCCTTACTGTGCTGCGACCTTTCCTGCTCCAGGGTGTTTGTGCCATGCCACTCAATGTAAGAGCCGCCACCTCCGATGACATACTGTTTGTTCAAAAATGTACAGACTCATTTAAGGGAAAATATCTGTATATGATAAAACACACCTTGTATTTGATCCAATAAAGGTTGTGGTAACCCTTTGGATAAATTGCACACGAAATCACCAGGAAAAAATTAACTGGGATTTGGGGTGTTTAAAACGCTGGTATTTACTGATAAAGAAAGCACAAAGGACTTCCCCGGGGGGGGGCTATGGTGTGGCCGCGTTTTACCTTGCTCTGTCTACGCTCCACACAAAAGGATTATCAACCAGCTAATTGGCCCCTAAACACAACTAAAAGGGCCACAGAGACGCCTTAGACCCAGCAGCATCTGATATACCTGCGAGAGGACTGCTGAGACTCACCCCAGAGGTCACAGGAATCAAACCAGATTCTGGCAAGCCTTGCCGCGGGACACGGCGGCCATCTTCAAAAGACCAACACACATCCCTGAGCGCCATAACCTAACCTAACCAGACGCTTGGACAGGAGGAGAAACGACCCACCCGCAAATCCATGACGACTCCTGACACTGCTTGCTCGGGACCCAGCCTGCACGCCATCAGCCAGCCCTCCGTGAATACACCTCTCGGGTGAGCCGGGGGCGCGCGACGGTCCCCAAGCTCCGCGGGCAGAAGGCGCTCACAGCTGCATCAGCCGCCCCACAAGGCACCCCACACCGCAGAGCGATCCGCGGTGAACCGCCGCACAAAACCCCCAAAGCCACGAGGTAGAACGCGGAACAGACCGCATCAGCCTGAGGCTCTGCCTGCCGTCAGCTGCCTCCAGGCGCGGCACCCAACATCCAGCATCTCGCCGCTGTCTATACCGTGGGGCCGACCACATCCGCACGCCGACCAAGCCGCCTCATATAACGGAGCCACCTACCTGGCGGCCTGGCTCCAACTACTAAGTGGCTGCTGATAACAAGATCCGCTATTCCAAATTGAGATCGCGCTCATAACTGCCAACCCCCGTGACTGCTCTCGCTAGCCCATCTGCCACCAACGCCCGAGGGTGAGGAGTGTGACCACCTGGCCCCCGGGACAGACCTAGAGGTTGTCTGTAGCCTCTTCACGACCAGGGATTGCAGCTCATAACCCCATCCATCACACTCTCGCACTCCCTCCTGGCCTCCAGTGTCGACTTGGTGACCCTTTAGGGAAAAAGTATAACACCCTAAGGACATCTTCTTTAGGCGGAATTCCTCCATTTTACCTGCCCCAACCGTTAAATTTTGGCGGACCCGCCATCTCAAAGAGATCCCACCGCTTACCTCAGAACCATCTCACCACCAGCTTCATCATCGATCTCCTCTGGCCTGCAGTGAAAACCTTGTGGATCCGCGTATTACTGTGGCACCAAGCACCAGTCCTGATTACACCTGCATCATCCCTGCTCAACAGGGACATCTTGTGGCAGAAATCGCTCATTACATCTACACCTACTGATCCCCAGTATCTCTGTCCCAGAGAACTGTGACCGGCTACCTCTGATCTCTCCTACCGGCTTTCTCACTGCCAGGAAAATCAATAAACAACCTAGGCCCGCACCCGAACGGCGCCTAATTATTTGCCCACACAAGATCGACGTGTCTGTAACCCCAAACTTACCCCACCACCAGGGCACTATAGTACAAGGACACCCTGCGAACACCTCAAACACCCGGCTCCCAAATTCTCAACCTGTCTGAAGTTCATCACTTCTCAGTGCCTCATCATCCTAAAAAGGCTGGCATAAACCCACTCACTACAGCCTCACATATGGACGTACCTTTCTGTTCTCCTCCTCCCAAGAGGGGATGAAGGTCAACCACGGGGGGGGCTTAGTGTCTAACATATTCACCGGCTGCCGTCTCTCTTTCTCCTCTGGCGCATAATGGACAAATTTCTACACAACCCCTATGCTCCATTAATACAGCGACAAAAGAAACCACACAAATTCCGCCTTCACTCCCAACGTCCTAACTAGAGGGACAGGGGCTAAAAGGATAAAGCAATGCCAAAATCTAATACCCCAAGCCCACAGCTTGCGGACGGATCACAGGGCCCTCCTAAGCACCGAAACATCCCTCAACACCAATCTATCTCCCCCAACCAGCCCAGCAATCTCCCATGCATCAGAAAATGAACAGGCAGTTTCTCTGGCGCAGGAAGTCATTCGTCTCATGACACCATACTTTGACAAGCAAATCGGCATGATCCAATCATCCGTCAATAAGAAAAAAGAAACAGTCCAGCATCCAATATGTAGTATAGCGGAGTAGCGGCTAGTGAGCGGTTAAAGAAGCACGTATTTTCATGATTAAAATCTACTATCTTTAATGAAAATATCTTATAAAAAACTTACATGCAGATTAAGTGGTATACAAGTCCATCATATAAGGTCACAACCACCGTACACGGGAGGACACTAATTCACGCCTGAGCCCACTCAGACCGACGCGTTTCGATATAAATATATCTTACTCATTGTCTAGTTGGTAAGCAAGTTTGAGGACCTTTTATAGTGGACCGGACATTGCGTGATGCAATCGTTGGTAAGATGGGTAACATTAACCCTATATCTACCATTACATAGGTTCCAAAAAACATGTGCACCAATTTTAAAAACAATATATGACAATATGTAATAAAACAAAACATATATAGAGCAAAAGGCATAGATTTAAAGAAGGAATTTATGGATAGATGGAGATATAACATTAGGTCATGTATAAATTTCATTCAATAGTGGTATAAAATATCATACCTAATATTGAGGCCCCGAGGTTGTCTTGTTTGTAGTGTAAAGATCCATTTAGCTTCGCATTTTAATAATTTATCTCTTACACTACCGCTCCTCTCGGAAGGGAAGTTTCTCTGTATTCCCATTATATGAAACGAGCTAGTATCCCCTGAATGCATTTCAATGAAATGTCTGGACACTGACGACATATCATGTCTCCAGGTATCTTTTTTAGCATCCGACAAATGACGTCTAATGCGGACTTTGAGGGGTGTAGTCGTACATCCCACATATTGTACCTGGCATAAATCGCACCAAATTAAATATACCACGTTTTTAGAATTACAATTAATGTACTGGTATACGTTGTAATTTTTCCCAGTAACATATGATGTAAAGATATTACTCACTTTCATATAGTGGCAAGTGGTGCAGATGTTATGTCCACATTTATATGAACCTTTATATTGGAGCCAGGTTTTTGCTGTTTGTTTTTGGTTTGATTACAGATGGGGAAAACGATAGATCCACATTTGTAGCTTTCTTTGGGAAAATCGTTACTCCTTTGTCTATAATATTCTCGCAATTGTGGATGTGTTTTTAATATAGGTAAATGTTTCTTAAAAAATCCTGACTAGTTTTAAATTGTGGGGAATAAGTGGTAGAAAAATGTAATACCCCAAATTTGGTTATGACGCTGTCCGTGTATTATTAACTAATTTTCGCGTGGTATTGATTCAACTTTCTTTATACTTCGAATCAGTGTGTTATCATGATAACCCCTTTGTCTTAATTTATTTATTACCTTATTTTGTTGTACCCCAAATTCTTCCTTAGTGCTGCAATTTCTTTTAATACGTATCAGCTCACCCGTAGGTATATTGTCGATAACATGTTGAGGGTGGCAGGACGCAGCATGTAAAATGGAATTTAACGAGGATGGTTTGACATAAGGCTTAATCTGTATCATAGCATCAGGAATTCCTAGCAGCGTGACATCCAAAAAGTCAATGGCATCATGTTGCATACAGTATGTAAAATTGAGATTCATGAAATTGTCATTAACATACTGTATGAACTCGGGGACTACATCTGGGGGGCCCTCCCATATCAGGAGGAGATCGTCGATATATCTTCCGTTTCCACCTGATTATGGGAGGCAAAACATTATCATCCGAGAATAAAAATTGTTCCTCCCACATTGCCATAAAAATATTTGCCAATGAGGGAGAGAATTTGGACCCATTGATGCTCCTTTCAATTGCAAGAAAAATAGCTTATTAAAGGAGAAAAATTATGGCATCATGGAACAAATACGATGGAAAGATAAGTACGTGTGGCTTACCTGTGATGTGACGGCATTGTATCCATCGATGCCGCATGAACTTGCATTAATTGCCTTAAAAAAGTTTCTTGAAAAATATGCTCCTATGACTCTTTAAAATCAATGAATTTTTTGTTCTGGCGGTGGAATTTCTCCTAAACAAAATTTTTTCTTTTTTAAAAGCTATTTTTCTTGCAATTTGAAAGGACATAAAGGGGGGCCAAATTCTCCCCTCTTTGGCAAATTTTTTAGGGCAATGTGGGAGGAAAAATTTTTATTCCGGTGAATGTTTTTGCCTCCCAAAAAAGGTGGTACGGAAGAATACAATCTCCCCGGATAGGGGGGGCCCCCCCGATGTAGCCCCCCGAGTTCATACGTATGTTAATGACAATTTCAAAAAACCAATTTTACATACTGTATGCAACTTTGGCATTACTTTTTGGATGTCAGCTGTGGGAATTCTGACTATGATACAGATTAAGCCCATGTCAACCATCCTCTTTAAATTCCATTTTACAGCGCGTCCTGCCCCCCCAAAAATTTTATCGAAATAACCTAGGGTGAGTGTCGTTTTAAAAAAAAATTTGCAGCACTAAGAAAATTTGGGGTAAAAACAAAAAAAGGTAATAAAAAAATTTAAGACAAAGGGGTTATCATGATAACACACGAATCGAAGTAAAAAAGAAATTTTGGAATCAATACCCCCCCGGGAACAATTATTAATAATACACGACGCGCAAACAACAATTTTGGGGTATTACATTTACTACCACTTATTCCCCAAAATTTTAAAAACATAGTCGGGATTTTTAAGAAACTTTTAAACCTTTTAAAAAAAACACACCCACAATTGCAGATATTATAGAAAAAGGAGTAGTTTTTTCCCAAAGAAAGCACAAATGGGGATCATCGTTTCTCCTTTGATATCAACCAAAACAAACAGCTAAACCTGGCTCCAATATAAAGGTTCATAAAAGTGGACATAAAAATCGGGCCCCACTTCCCATAATGAAGTGGAAATATCTTTACATCATATTTTAGGGGAAAAATAAACGTATCCCCAAAATTAATTTAATTAAAAAAACGTGGGGTATATTTAATTTGGTGCGATTTATGCCGGGTACAAATGGGGGGTTACGACTAACCCCAAAGCCGCATTAGACGCATTTGTGGATGCTAAAAAAATACCGGGACATGATTGTCGTCGGGGTCCAGACATTTCTTAAAATGCATTCAGGGGATACTGTCTTTCTAAAATGGGAAAACGAGAATTTTCCCTTCCGGAGGAGCGGTAGTGTAAGAAAAAATTTATTAAAATGCAAAGAAAAGGATCTTTCACTACAAAAAGAAACCTCGGGGTCCAATATTAGGTAGATATTTTTATACCCCCTTATTGAATGAAATTTTTACAGACCTAAAATGTTATATTCCATCTTCCATATATTCCTCTTTAAATTTCTTTTCCTTTTCCCTCTATATATTTTTGTTTTATTAAAAATATTGCATATTTTTTTTTTTTTAAAAAATTGGTGCACATTTTTTGGAAACCCCATGTAAGGGGTAGATATGGGGTTTAATTTTTACCCACGCCCAAAACGATTGCATCAGAAATGCCCGGGTCCACTATAAAAGGCCTCAAAACTTGCTTACCAACTAGCCCATAGTAAGATTTTTATATGAAAGGGTTTTCGGTCTGGGGGGCTCAGGGTGAATTAGTGCCCTCCCTGTTACGGGGTTGTTCCCCTTATTGATGGACTTTTTATCATAATCTGCATTAAGTTTTTTTTAAAGATATTTTCATTAAAGAAGTAGATTTTTAATCAAAAAAAAAACGTGCTTTTTTAACCGCTCATTTCCGTTCTCCCTTTACAAAAATATTGGATGCGGGACTTTTTTTTTTCTTCTTGCATTGTGCCGGTGGAGTTCCGGTTTTCCCGTGCATCCACACAGGCAATCAAACCCAACACGGGGAAAATGATTTTCTTGTACATTTAAATTCATCCGCAAACCCCCCCCTTGGCAGATAACCCCAACCCCCAAAAAATCGTAGACCTTGAAAAAAAGAATTCCTCCTGCGAATCCCCATTACCTCCGCGGAGCATGACATCCAAAAACCAAAACGCCCCCTCACCCCTGACAAACGGAGGATTTTAAAAAAACCCGTGAACCCCAACAACCGCGCTTCTTTGGGATCCCCTAAAAAACGTTCCAGCGGAGCGTCCCCCCTTTACCTACCAAAGATCTAGCATTAGTCTGAAAAATGATCTCCGCAGATCCCTTACATCGAAAGACACATCTTGGGTCCCCCCCGGAGGGAGAGAGGGCAGACCCCCAGTATAGCAAGATACGCTAACGGGATGGAAAAAATTTTGGGCTGAAGCCACCGAGCCAACGTCCTCCCCGTAGACAAAAAAACATTTTTTTCAAATTTTTCAGCAGCCGTAACCTTAAAGCAAAAAGTTTTACCCCTATTCCCGCCTACTCTCGAGCCAATGTCCCTTTTCAACTTCTCTTCCGCTCGGTTAGGGGACCACCATGGCAAAACCTAGCAAATTCGCAACCCTGCGAACCCCGTCGACGCATATTCCCACATGAACCAGACTGAACTGTGTCCAGACATAAAAGCCACATGGCTGCCCCCTCTCGAATTTGTAGTTCTTTTTGAAATACTGCTGTTCACTTTTGTCCTTTTGTTTCTTCCCTCCTTATTGACCCTTTTACCGGGGATCTTGCTTCCCCCCTGGGGGGGGGCGTTTGGCTGCCGGAGAGACTACTTCGAGGTTCCGTCTCGCTGGGACAGGGGCCCCTTTTCACTGATCTACGACCAAGACCCCCCGACCACCCCCATCCGGAATGGATGGTAAATTCTCCACTTTGACAGCCCAGCACATACTAACACACCTCTTCGCTTTGCCCAAAAGGAATGGGGGGGCAAAAATACACCAATTAAACGCGGGAGATAGTCACCTAAGGAGGTGGGGGGACACAAGCCTTTCTCCCCGAAAAACTTGGGACAGGGGGATCAGGGTTTTTTGAAGATCCTGGCTGGAATTGCACACACTTCTACTCCTCAAAAAACCGCGGGGTGGGGATCTTATTTTCACAAACACTTCCCCAATAATCCCACAATGCGATCCTCGGGACGATTTTCTATATCTAGATTTCACCATACAAACATGCGTACTCCCTCCAAAAATCTACGCCCTAATCACCCCCAAGCTGACTTTTATTCATCCCTACCCAAATTTTTTGGGGAAAACAATTACACACCTTATTGTGGGAGGCGACTTCACATGACCCTAAAACCAGACCCGGATAACAACCCCAACCCCAAGACCTACAGCGCCTCATGGTTTATCCCCCCATGACCCTTTTCTCTATGCGACATTTGGGGACACAAAACTCTCTGCCAGGGATACCATTCCCCTCGGCGGTACATAACAGTCTTTAGAATCAACCCCTTCCTCACACCAGTGCAAAGCTTCCACCAAACAAATGGGGCCCTATAAAAACATCTTTTTCTGACCCGCCCCAGAAAACCTTCGATTTAACTGACCCAACTGCAATCCAACTTCTCAACTGGGGGGTTTCCCTTATTTGATCCCCGGGGCTTTAAAAACTATTCCACAACACACTGGGCCAATTTCCAAAATGACAATATAGAACAAAAGATGACGCTGGTACTACTGGCCAGCTAAAAACCGTGAGGGGGGACATGTGATCTATCCTAGCTTTTTTAAAAAAGGGAAACATGTAAAAAAATTACCCCTTTAATGCAGCCTACACTGCCATGTGAAAATTTAAATACACCCACCAGGAAAAAAAGGCAAATATTCCCCACCAAATCACTACTGAAAGCTTCTTTCAGGGACAACCAAATGGGAATGAATCCCAAAAAATAGTACTTTTAAGGGGCAAAGAATGGATCCCCACTACAAAAGGGAAAAAGCCGGGCCCGGCCAAAAATTAATCTTAAAAACCCACAGGACCCAACCCCCTCAAAAAATCAAAAAACAGAACCCAGCATATCCAGCGCATTTTTACCAGTACTTTTCAGACTTTAAGAGAAAATTCTTATGACTCCGCAGCACCTGGGCTCTTTTAAAAAGCGTGGGTCTGCCTGGCCTGCCCCGAGGATTTGGCTAATTTAGATGCCGAATCAAGAACAAAGTCACCAGACATTGTCGACCCCCTCATCCAAAAAACCGGGTCCCGGGCGGGGCCCTTTGGGAAAATTTTAATCTTTTAAAACCCCGCATTATTCCCTCTAACCACTTTTAAACGCAGTAACAAGGGAAAATAGACCCACAGATTTTACAATCCCCAACCATCTTCTCCCGAAGCCGCGAAGGGACCCAAGCACCTGAAACAATCGCCCCCCATCCCTCCTTAACCGGATTATAAAAATTTTTTAACCCAAAATCTTGGCAGATAGGCTACGACAAACGTGGGCCCTCTCTTAACATCTTTACAACTAGGGGTTCCTACAGGCAAAAATTCTATTGGGATACGGGACAGCGATAAGGGCCCAAAACCCAATCCTTACCGCAACGACCTATCTCTTACTACTGATCTAGTCCGAAAAGGCTTTGACCCGCTCATGGAAATTTTTTAATCCCCCTTTGCGCCATCGCGGTTGGGAGCACATTTCTACTTTTTACACCACTGCCAGGACCCATTCCCCAAACCGCCCTACAGAAATGGCTTTAACTCTAATCCAGTCCCAAATTTGGGGTACACGCCCCGGGATGCCCGCTCTCGCCCCCCCCTTCAACCTCCGATAGACCCCCCCTTGTCGCCCTTTAACTGTGACTCCATTCATGGCATCAGTTTTTTGGTCTCAGGAAATCAAATGACTGCATTTGCAGATGACTATTACTAACATCTCCAAACAGCCGAAGCTGCCCGTATTTTGGTACTCCAAAAATAGGAAAATTTTGGGTTTCAAGGTGAACGAACACAAATCTGAGGCTTCCCTTTTGAAGGGTTGGGGGAAAACCCCTGGGCGACAACTACATTCAAAAGGCAAAGACTCTCTCACGTATTAGGGGTACAAAAACCAAAAAAGCAACTCCCTCTATCAGCAAAATAAAACCCTTTTTTTTTTCCTTGGCCCCAATTTCGCCCTAAAAATCTTACATCTCCCCATTTGGAAGAGGCCAATATAAACAAATTGGGTAAATTCCCCAAACTCCAAAACATTCTCCAATCACTTCCCCTCATATTACACCCAAGATCAGAGACGGTCAATCTTCTTTCAAAAAATTTAATGGAAAATCGAGACCCCGATCGCCCTAAAGGCCTCCCCAACACAAAAAATGGGGGGATTAAATTTCCCCCAGCTTCAGTTTAAACTTAGCAACCCAGTTTGGATCATAGGGGACTGGCTTTCAAACCTCAATCTACACTAAACCAAAAAAAGACCAACAATTAATACCTGACATTTCCCCAACAGCTTATTACACCTCCACTTTCAGATATCCCCCTACACCTCAAAAACAAACCCCTTTTTAATCCAGTGGAAGACATGGTCAAGGGGAACAGCTTAAGGATCAATCCCCGGCACTCCCTTTTGCTTCCCTTTTTAAAGGGAATCCTCCTTTCCAGGGTGGGCAGCAAGGGTAGATTCCATTGTGGGGCAGGGGGGATAAAAAGAATTTGGGGACCTCCGATTTCCCAACTACCAGGAAACCTTTCCTCTTTAATGAAGCCAAAATGAAAATACCCCTCCTTCGCGTTACCACCGTTTTGATTTCCTACAAGCATGCTGTTACATACAAGAAGTACCAAACACCTCACGTGATCGGGAATGGGCTGACCCTATAACAACACTAACATTACCCGCCCATAAGGCAAAAGGCCAAATCACCGATACTACAATTCACTTCGCTCCCTTTAGACCTCTACTACCAGACAACAAGGGCTTTCTATGTTGGCCGCAATTGATTGATTCCATTTTTCAGAAGACATCCTTGCACTCTAACAATGGCAACAAATTTATTCCTCTATGCCCTACGGGAAATGGCATTCCGTGATTGCCCACAGGACATACATATCCCCACACAGGGGACATTTAATGGGTATCTCTCCCTCACATGCATGTCAATGCTTACTTCGCACGATGATCTTTACAATTGCCTAGTGGTCAAGCCCTCCATCGCGAACATTCTGGTCCGGGTACGCTCACTTTTGTGACTACACTTCAGCTCCCCTTCGGCACTGACTCGCCCAATTGGAACATATTCGGCATCCTCCCTGCCGGGTCCCCCAGCCTCCTCTGGTTCCCCCCCCCCCCCCCCGCCCGGCTAACCAAAAGAACTACTATACTAATATCAGCCAGCTGCAAGATAAATCCATTCTGCCACTGCTGGATCCACCCTCTCCACCAACACATAAATTTTTACTTAGACAAATTATTCCCATCTATTCCGGAGGACTGGGTCGACACTCTTCTTTACAAAGAACAAAAAAGGGCAAAACAATTTCTATCAATTATGGGAAAAATTTCATTGTTCTACTCCCGGCTCATATTCGTTCAAAACTCAAACCAATGCTTTAGCTCACACTTGGGGATACTTGGAATTACCAAACGCAGGATGATGACCCTAAACTGTGACATTTGCCTTAGTTATTGTGGTGCTGTCAAAATGCAAAAGTGACGGTGGGCTCTCACTCTCTTGCAGGTTGTGCCAAAAGCTCCCCTCCCGGGCTACCCCTCCCCCCCACCCCTTTTTTTTTTTTTTTCCGACCCCTCACTTCTCTTCTTTTTGTGGAACTATGGTACTCTCCCAACCTAACAATGTCAACCCCGGAGGTGCGAACACCTAGCTCTTGGCCACTTGCCTGCGTTCTTAAGTAGCACTCATAGACCAAAACAAATTCCACTGACTAAAACCATGGACGGGGGAAAAACCAGTGGAATCGCAATGCTGGGTGCTACTCGAAACTACCTTACTCCTACCTTGCTTATACTATGAAGTTCGAAACCACTTGCCCGTCTTTGAGATTGTTATTGTAATCTATGCTTTCTTATGTACGAACCACATTGTCAAAAGCATATCGTTATATTACAATTCCTTTTCATAAATCACTAGCTTGTACGACCATCACCAAGCAATATCCGATGATTAATTGTGGTAACTTTTGTTATTATGTAACCATTGACATGGCATCCTCCTCCTCATTTCTCTCTTACCATTACAGCAAAAAGTGGTGACATGTTCCTACAGGGGAGAGGAACTGAATATTCCAAATGTATTTTCCCCCATTGGTTTGTAATTAAAGTTTTACCTTTGAAAAAAATTTTCAATAAAAACATGTTGTAAAAAAAAAAAAGTTCAATATTAAAGGGCTGCCCGAAATATGACAGCAAAAGCTGCGCCACAAACCGCGGTACAGTGATAGACAAATACTGTCGGATTTGGGACATCAATTTACCGTTGCCGTGTAGAAAAAGCCTTAGGGTTGAATTTAGGGTTATGGTTAAGGTCAGGGCACGAAGTTAGGATAAGAGTTACAGATCGGGTTAAACTTGGGATTTTTTTTAAGTTAGAGTAAAGGGGTTGGGGTTACAGAAAAGGGATAGGAAAATATGGTTAAGTTATGTTGGATTTGGGGGTTTAAAGGTTGAGATCAGGCTTCGAGTTATAGTTAGGGTTGGAGTTAGGTTTAACTGACCCCTATGTTATGTGAACCAGAAGTGACATCAGTCCGGAAGGGGGACACAGAGAAACAAACCAATGTATGACCAATGTACACCGCTGCACCCCTATACCGTAGCCTATGCCAGAGGATACTGGTGAAGTTGTACATTGAGGAAAACTCCCAACTCCCCCCCTCCCGGCAAAGGCTAAAAACAACAGAATGTGAATGCCACCATCTACTGCAAAATCAGCACTAGCAACCTAGCTTCCTAAAAGACATAAGTTGTGTTACAGTGCCCCCATGTGGAGAGCTCAAACCTGCACGTGTAGCTGCTATAACCTAGGGATCCCTGAATTAAGAATGGACATCTGGAAACCCTGGGGTCTCCGTATATAGTGATTGGAGCATGGGGAAAAAGGGGGGACTCCTGTATATAGTGATATGGACAGCTGGTAAAACCCCGGGGGATTCCTGTATATATAATGGTGATGCTGGTTAACCCCTGGGGATCCCTCCTGTATTTGGGGTAGGGAGCGTGCGGTATAACCTGGGCCTCTCCTGTATTTAGTGATATGGAGCATGCGGGTAAAACCCTGGGCCCCTCCTTTATATAGTTATGGAGCCTGTGGAAAAAACCGGGGGGATCTCCTGTATATAGTGATATGGAGCAGCTGGTTAACCGGGAAATCTCCTGTAAATAGTGATATGGGCAGCTGGAAAAACCGGGACCCCTTTATTATATAGGGAGATGCTGGTATAACCGGGCCCCTGTATATAGTATATGGAGCAGCTGGTATACCGGGGATTCCTGTATATAGTGATATGGAGCATGGGGATAACCGGGATCCCTGTAAATAGTGATAGGAGAATGCTGGTAAAACCGGGGGGATCCCTGTATATAGTGATATGGAGCATCTGGTAAAACCCGGGGCCCCCTCCGTATAAGTGATTGGAGCATTGGTTAAACCGGGGATCTCCGATTAGTGAAGGGAGCTGCTGTATAACCGGGCCCCCCCTGTATAAAGTGTTTGGGCATGGGTATAACGGGGCCCCTCCTGTAATAGTGATATGGACACGCTGGTAAAAAACCGGTGTCTCCTGTATATAGTTATGGAGCTGTGGTAAACCGGGGGACCCTGTATAAGTGATATGGAGCATGCTGTTAAACGGGGGATCTCCTGTATATAGTGAATGGAGCAGCTGATAAACCGGGAAATTTTCCCGTAAAATATGTAGGGAGCAGCAGGAAACCGGGGGATCCCCTTTAAAAAGTGAAGGACTGTGGTAAACCTGGGGATTCCTGTATATAGTGATATGGGCTGCGGGTAAACCCGGGGGATCTCCTGTAAAGGATATGGAGCTTTCGGGGATAACCGGGGATTCCTGTATATAGTGATATGGAGCATCCCGGGAATAACCGGACCTCCCCTGTATATAGTAAAAGGGACTGCGGATAACCTGGGGATCCCTGTATATATGAATGGAGCATGCTGGTATAACCGGGGATTCCTGTAATATGATATGGAGCAGCTGGTAAAACCCGGGGGGATTCCTGATATAGTGTATGGACATGCTGGAAAAAGGGAGTCTCCTGATATAGTGATAGGAGCAGCGGGGATAACCTGGATCTCCTGTATATAGGATAGGGGCATGCTGGTATAAACCTGGGATTCCTTATAAATGTATGGGAATGCTGTAAAACCGGGGTCTCCTGTATATAGGAAAGGAGAAAGCTGCTAAAACCCTGGGGATCTCCTGTATATAGTGATAGGACATGCTGGAAAAAACCGGGGGATCCCTTATATAATGATATGGAGCTGCTGGTAAACCGGGCCCCCTCTCCTGTAAAAATGATAGGGACATGCGGTATAACCGGGGGATCTCCGATATAGTGATATGGAGCATGCTGCTTAACCGGGGGATCCCTGTATAAGTGTTTATGGAGCATGAGGAAAACCGGGGCTCCTGTAATAGTAAAGCATGCTGGTAAAACCCCTGGGGATCTCCTGTTATAGTGAAAGGAGCTGCTGGTATAACCGGGGGATCCCTGTATAAATGAAAAGGAGCATGCTGGTTACCGGGGCCCTCCTGTAATAATGATAGGGAGCATGCGCTAAACCTGGGGATCTCCTTTTTAAATATGATATGGAGCATGCTGCTATAACCGGGGGTTTCCCCCTGTAAAAATTGATATGGAGCATGCGTTAAAAACCGGGGGACCCCCCTGTATTTAGGGTATGGACATGCGGGTTAAAACCGGGGGATCTCCTGAAATTTAGTGAATGGAGATGCGGTATAACCGGGTTCCCTGTATATAGTGTTTGGGGAGCATGCTGCAATTAACCGGGGGATCCCTGTAATATGATGGGGACATGCTGGTAAACCGGGGGATCTCCTGTAAATAGTGATAGGACATGCTGCTATAACCGGGGGCTCTCCTGTAATATGATAGGGAGCTCGGTAAAACCCTGGGGATCTCCTGTATAAGTGATAGGGAGCTGCGGTAAAACCGGGGATCTCCTGTATATAGTGATATGGAGCAGCGGGTATAACCTGGGATCTCCTGTTTATTGATAGGGGAGCATGCGGTATAACCTGGGGATCTCCGTATATTGATGGGAGCTTTCTGGAAAAACCTGGGGATCTCCTGTATATAGTTTTGGAGCAGCGCTAAACCTGGGATCTACTGCATATAGTGTATGGAGCATGCGTATAACCGGGGATCTCCTGTATATAGTGATATGGAGATGTGTAAAACCGGGGACCCTGTATATAGTGAAATGGAGCTGCTGGTATAAACCGGGGGATCTCCTGTATATATGATATGGGCATGGCAAAACCCGGGGGGACTCCGATATAGTAAAAAAGGGAGCATCGGGTTTAAAACCTGGGATCTCCTTTTAAAAGTGATAGGGGAGCAGCTGGAAACCTGGGGATCTCCTGTTATAGTGATTGGAGCAGCTGTAAAACCCTGGGGACTACGTATAAGTATATGGAGCATGCGGGTAAACCTGGGGATCTCCGTATATAGGGATTGGGGCATGCTGGTAAAAACCTGGGATCCCCTCTATAGGATATGGACATGCTGGTAAAACCCGGGGACTCCTGTAAAGTATTGGAGCATGCGGGTAAAAAACCGGGGGATCTCCTGTATATGGGATATGGAGCATGCTGGTAAACCTGGGGATCCCTGTATATAGGATATGACTTTTCCCGGTAAACCTGGGGACTCCTGTAAAATGATAGGAGCGCGGGTAAAACTGGGCCTCCCTGAATAGTGATAGGAGCATGCTGGTATAACCGGGGGATCCCCTGTAATAGGATACCTTTTTTATTGAAAAGAAAACATACACCGTTTACTTACAAAAAAATTACAATAACATGTAAGAACTTATTATGACCTGGCGGGGCCAGCCCCTTTTCGTCATACCATTCACCAAACCTTTTTATTTAATTATAACCCCCGGGCCCCCCCTAATTAAATGTCCACATATAAATATATACCATTTACAATACACAATATAACTTACCCTATCTTATATATATATTTTTTTTCACATTCAAAACCGGATTTATTGAGACAAAAAAAACAGATGGTACAAACCAAAAGCTTTAAAGTATTTTTCAAATCAGGAGATGCAAAAATAAAAAGGGTTTCCCAGGATGTAGTAAAAAAGTTCTGGCAGCAAAAAAAATGAAGTCCTCAAGATAAAATGCATTCGTGGTATAAAATGACAGATTTAAAAAAAAGGGTAGGAACAGGTACCGAAAGGGGAAAAGTCTACAACAGCCAGCTGGGGTTAAAAAAAGATGGTAAAATAGATGAAGGTACCCAAGAATCCCGATCCTATTTTCCGGGGAAAAAGGGGGAAAAAAAACCCGAACAGAGTGGAAAAAAAGGGGGGAAGGGGGATGAACTGGATGATTTTTTGTCCGATCTGGGAATACAAAGACCCCCAACCACTTCAACCCAAAATTAGCAGGCACAAAAAAGACACCACCATTCCTCGGGTGGGCGGGGAGCTCAAAGGAAGCTGCCATGGAGGACCATAAAAAACCTTTAAAAAAAAAAACTAAGGGAAAAAAAAGGAAACAGCCAGTCGGGATCGGGGGCCCCCCCTCACTCCTCGGATACAGGTCGGTCACCATGAGCGAGAAGTGCCAGGCTACAAAAGCTGTATGTGGGCCCTGTTAAACCAAAATTTTGACCCAGTCATCCCATATCTTATGAAACACACACCGTCACCCCCCGAATCACCCTAATCTCCCCCCCATCCGGGTTCTGTGCACCCCTCGAACCACCCGTTTTGGAAGGAGGAGTTGCGGTTCTCCAAAACCCTAGGGATAACACCCTTTTAGGGGCGTTCAGCGGGAAAACAACTATTTTACCTTTGATGGAGGGGGGGAGAATCCGAGTAGCAAAAAAGTGGGACAGCGGATCGTTAGCCAACTTTCACCCATATCAGAAAATATTTGGAAACCCTAACCCAAAAGGGCTGGGGGAGGAACACTTCCCCCCAATTTGCAGCATCGTGCCCCCCCCTAGGCACCCCCAACACAGTTTTTAAACAGGGGGATATATAGTGTGCAGAAGCGGGGGGACTCTATACCATTTGAGTGACCTTAAATTTTAGTTTTGGTTTTCTTATGAACTGGGGTTCTACGAGCAAGACAGCGTTTGCCCCCATTCGTCTTCGAGAGCCCCCTAAGATTTCCCCTCCCACCAAAATTGGAACTGAGCTTAGCTGATCCCCCGTTGTGTCAAGACCAATAAACCTAGACAACAAGTGAGTGGGGGATGGGATGGCAACACCAATTTTCAAAGGTAGAAAAGCTCTAGTAAGAGCAAAGGGCCCCGGGTGGGCCGAGCAAGACTGGGAGCTTAATAATGTATCTCGAGAGCCCCGGGGGCATCCAAACTCAGCCCTAAATGCAGGAAAAAGGGTTTGCCCGTCCCGCCAAAATAATTCCTTGAACCCCCCTATCCTCTCCTCCCCCCAGACCAGTCCCAAAAGCTAAGGCAGGGATGCCGGGGTTTTCCAGTGGGGGGTAAGAGGACCCCCGGGCTTCAGGATGGGCATAGAGGGGGGGAAAAAATCTCAGTTTTTCGTACAGTTGTCTGCGAAATGGGGGGGGAAGGGTATCAACCGCTTTTTTGGGTACCCAGGGGGGGAACCGGGGGATTGCCGCTGTGGGGGCCCCGTAAGCTCGGTTTCGATTTGTACCCAGGCTTAGAAAGGAAGTTATGGAAAATCTAACACCTGACTGCGATGCCCTAAGTAAAAGGCCTGAAAATTCGGGGTTGAGAGCTCTCCTTCCCCCTAGGTTTCTCAAGGGGGTTTTAGAAACCTTGGGTGCTGTTCCCCGACAAAACTGCAGATCAGGTAGCTTTAACCGAGGAAAGCTTTAGAAAGAAAAAACCGGTAGGTCGAAAAAATACAGCAACCTGGAAGTATTTCCTTAACTATGTTGGGTTTGCCCCATCCAGGAGAAACTTTTTTGTTCCCCTGGAAGGGGGCATCGCATTGAGTAAAAGGGGTGGGAAGTTGAGGTCAAATATTTGTCCAAGTTTGCAGGGTATTGACCCCAGAATTTAATTGGATGAGCCCCGGGAAAAAGGAGTAATTGTCCCCCCCCGGCAACTTTCCCCGGGAAGAGAGACATTCAAACCAAAATTTGGCCATGTTTACCTTGTGGTTGCTAAGACCCAAAAAGCGAAACCTGAAAAATGGAGGGGAGCGAAACGGGGGTTCCGGACGTACGTAGCAGATCGTCTGCAAAGGGGAACATTTCACCGGGAAACCCGCCACACTTTATCCCATGGATAGACTGGTCATGCGTGCCCAAGTAATACCCTGACTAGGGGACAGGAGAGGGGGGAAGGGGGGGCATCCCCGCCTGGGACCATTACGTATAGAGAACGGGGGAGAAAAGGGCGTTTACCCCGAAAACCCCTGCTTGTGGGGAACTAAAAGAGCGGAAACTTATCATGGAGGATCGGGGTAACCCATAACGGTAAGCCCCAAGAGGAAAGACCAATCAACCCGATCGAAGGCCTTTCTGCGTCCGGGGGAGAGAACATGCAAGGGAGTCCTGACCTCGAGCATGATTTTTTAATGGAAATTTTTTGAGAGTTTTATCCTCGTTCTCAGTGGGGATGAAGCCATTTGATCTAGATGGAACAGCTACCTAATCGGGGGTTCTCCCGCAGTGCCATAACTTGGGCAACTATTTTTATGTCGGGATTGGGCGATTTTCTGCACGGGGGCTGGATTTTTCCCTTCTTTAGGGATGACCGGGGAGTGGGTTTTGAGGAGTCCGGACAAAAAGGGGGGGGAGTGCCCTACTTTTTACCCACCCCCAACCCCACAGTTCCTTACCCCTGAGTTCGGGGTTTCCCATAGTTCTTTATGAAAAGGGGGGGCCAATCATTTTCCTCCCCCTTATAACCCACCCCCCAACCCTATCAAAATACCCCCTTTTTTTTTTTTGTTTTTTGTTTTTTATAATATACCATATATACATACATATTACATCCCTTTATCTCCTGCAAATTTTTATCACTCCCACCCCCAAATTCCCACACCTACCCTGATTTCTGGTTCCCATAGGTCCAATTCTTAGTTCAGCCCTTTCGATGGGGCCGACTCATTCCCTTTCCCCACCCCCCTTTTAAACCACCACCCCCCCTATTAACCCCTTTTTTTAATTTATTTTTTACACTACCCTTATTTATATACTCTGTAAACCTATACCCTTATGTGCTATACACCCTAAAAAAAAAATTTATATCCTGTGCACTATACAACCAATAACAATCCTTACTTCCTACCCCCCCCCTCTAAAGGCCCCGGGTTGGGTTCTCTGAAAGCCTTTCACCGAAAACTATAAAAAAAAAACAAAAATCTAAGGAACATTACCCCCCCCACCAAAAATAGTAGAGGCCAAAAGATCGGGAAACCCCTGAAACGACAACCCCCCCCCAAAAAGGGTCGATGCCCCCTGACCCCCAAACCCCCCAAATAAAACGTCCCTCACCAGATCACCCAAAAATGGCCAAACCACCGTTTCCTGGGGAAATTTTTTTTTCTGTCACTCGCCACAAGCCCCATAGCACCAATTGTTACCTGACCCTGAACTAACATAAAAAAAGTGCACAGCCCCCTACCACTAGGGTGTTTGAATTTTTCCATATACCCACCCGCAAAGGAGGGGGCCCCCAAAATTTGGTAACCTATGGAAGCCCCCCCCTTTTGTACATTTTCCTGTTTGTAGGGGGCAAGGGGGGGGAGGAAGTTTTCCCATGTTTTCCAGTGCCCCCACTTTCCTCCCGAGGGAAATTTTCTGTCCCGGAGTTCAAAAACTTCACTTTCCGGCGTGGAAGACGCCAGTCGTACCCAAAAATTTTTCTGCGGGACCCTTTCTTAATTCAATAAATTTACCCCCCCCAAAAAGATCCTGACCTGGGCATCTTTGAGGACCAACGGAGTCTGAAATGGGAAAACCACCCCTCCTTCACCCAGGGTTTTCCGGGCCAGATCTTTCTCTGTCTTTCCCAACCCCTTGGGCAGATGGTTTTAGGGTCAGTGCAACATAAGCCAGGAAGTATTGCCAGACGCGGGGAAAGTCTCACACGCCCCTCCGCTCCCATTCCTGGAAGTGATACGAAACCCCCCCCCCGAGGAGGCTACCCACAGAGGAGAGCCCTCGCCCCAAAGGGAGGCATTTTGATTTTAATAAAGGTGTTTGTAAGAAAACCACGGGTTTTTAACCATACCTACCCCCCTCAGTCTCCCGTAGGGAAAACACCCCCCTTTTTGATCGGGTTAAGTCTTTTTTTCCCCAAATAAATTTGGAAAAACAACTATAGATCCGTCCCAGAAAAACCCTGGCAAAATGCACACACTGCCCAAAAAGATAATAATGGGGCGGAAAGTTTTGATAAAAGCCCACCCCCCCCCTCTAAGGGTTTTAAAGACCCCCCTATCCACTGATCCACTTTCCGAGGGCACTGTTTAGCCTTCCCCCCATTTTTCTTCGGGTAATCCCCCTGCCAAATCAAAGCCCCGTATCTTAATTTTCGTTGGGGCAAGGGAAGGTGTCCGTAAGGTCAAAAGTTGGTTCTTCCCTTCCCCAAACCCAAAAACTTTCACACTTTTTCCCCCTTGATCTTTGGACCCAATTCTCCGATAACTTTCAAATTCCCCCACCCCACTCCGCCTCCTTCCCCAAGAGACAAAAAAATGATTTGTCCCCATAGGCCACACCCCCAAGGGGCGCCACCTCACCCCCACCAACGGTCCACGATCTAGCCCTTCTAAGGAAGGGTCGATCGCAAAAACGTATAGCAAGGGGCTCAGAGGACGCCCTGAACACGCGGACCCCCCCCTCAAAAGCCCCACCAATCCCAACCCTTTTTACAAAATGGAAAGCTCTCGCCCCTTTGTACGTGTTTTTAACCCCAAATTTTTCAAACCCCCCCCCAACCCTATCTAGGGGAGGGGCCAAGATACTCTGGTTACTTGATCAAAACTTTTTCCTGATCCAGGGGCAGTGTGAACCCTTTCCAAAGGCCTCCTGCCTCTTCCAAGCCTCCCTGACACCAAAGGGCTGCACTAATGTGCTCGACAGGGAACCCAAAAAGGCTGGACCGGAGAAAGAAGCTCTGAGGCAAAAATTTTTCACCTATTTAAAAACCTTTTGCCAGTGTTTCTGTCCACATTTAGTAGCGCCATTTTTCAAAGCGGGAGGATCCTTTTCCTTTTACAGGAGATTTTAGTTGGGGTTCCATAACCTGGGGGAAGTACCCAGGATAAGCACCATTTTGACCCCGGTCAAGAGGGGAACCAAGATGCCTTAAAGGGCTTTAAAACTCAGATGTTAAACCACCCCGGAAACCGGGGGGGCTTCTTGAGGGGAAGCCCTCAAAGCCACCTCTACTTTCCTCCCCTGACATGCCTGCAAATCCTCAAAAGAAGGGGTTACCCCGGGTCGGGGAAAACTTTTTCACCAAAAAGCCGAACATTTTCTCGATTTACCTCTCTTGCCCAAAAGATGAGAGTAAATGACCCAACGATTTTAAGACTTGAACGGACTTCCCCCAAGATTTTTGTTTCTATCCTTTGGGCCCCCCCAAATATTTTGTACAACCGACATCCGCAGTTCTTGTAAGGCGGGGGATGGGACCGCCAAAGTCCCTTTAAAAAAATAAGGGTGGTGAAACATATACATCCCTGAGCAAGGCTTTTAAAACGGGACCCCATCCGGTCAGATAAATGTTTTATTTTCCCCGGGGTCTGTACAGGCGGTACCTTTTCAACTTTTGAGGTTTTAGTCGGGGGGAAGAACCCCCGGGCCCTTTTTTAAATATTTACCCCTTTGACTTATTTGCATGGTAGGGTTTTTATTGCAGTTCAAAAGTTTTTAATTGTTTCCCCTTTTTGGGTACGAATTTTTTAAAAAAAAAAAAAAATTTTCCAAATAAACCCCTTCCCCTAAGGGGAGTCCTGCAAAATTTAAAGAAAAAAAAATCATACAGTTCTAGGGGAAAACAACCCCTGTCCCGAAGCGGGACAACGAGCCCCTTTAAAAAAAACCTATCTATCCAAACCTTTATCTCACTATTCTATGATAGGTGAATCCACTGTGGCCTGGGGGGGTGCCTGAGTGGACATCCCCCAGGCGAGCCTCCAACTATTTACTAAGTATACGCCATCAGAGACAAACCCCGGCACTTTCCCCCTTTCCTGAGATTTCGTAAAAAATTTGAAAACTCCCCAAAAAAGACTTGCCGGCCATAAAAAGGAAAGGCTTAATCCTCGAAGAACATTTCCCTCCCCACGCGATCGGGGGGCATAAAATTTTTTGAGCCTGACCCTTCCCTTCCAGAACAACTAAATCAGACACCTCCCATTTCGGCTCGATCAACCCCCTCTGCATTCAAAACCCCGGCGGTAAAAAGAACCCCCACCCGGAACTGGTCGGCACAAAGACCAGTAAGAAGGCCCGCTCGCCATTCCCTTCTTGCCTTTCTCAACCGCCTTCGTCAATCTGGTCTCTTTCAAGAAGAAAATAATACGGCCAGCGTCAACGAGTTTGGGGCCCCCAAAAAAAATTGATGATCGAGCTCGACAGCCTTCTTTTTACCAAATTGCCTCCCTCTATGTCCCCATCAAGACCACGGGGTTTTTGTCTCTTCAGACGAGGGGACATCCATTCCTACCCCCACCCCTTTTTTACTTTTTTCCCCGCACCACCACCCACTTCTTTTCCACCCCCCCACCTCTTTT
>JAODAL010047931.1:0-29457 GCA_025379985.1 Phyllomedusa bahiana | reverse complement strand
TTGCTGGGGGTCCGTCCACAATGCTCCCTTTGGACAAATCCAACAAAAAAAGAAAAAATGGAATCTGTGCAGTCCATGAGGTTCTTTTGTATTTCCATTATTCAGGGATTATAATGCTTATTCTCTGTTAGTCACTTGTCTGTTTGCAGCAACACATTCAGGGGGGCCACAGACACCAGTGAGGTTGCCCAAGATAATGGGGGATAGTCTGGTAATGCGTCACTTATTGATTGTGGTTAATTCCTGTCTTGGTTCTGGTTTCCTGTGCTGTAGTTCCTGGTTTAAATCTTGGTTGACCCTGTTCTGGATCTCACCCTAATTCCTGGATGTTGTTTTTGCCTCACCCCTTGGACTCTTTGCTTGGTATCTGTGGTTCTACTCCTGGATGTGGCCCTTGACTTCGTTCCTGACAATGCTCTCATCATGACTTCTGATTGGTCACATACCCAACCGCTCTCCTGGTTACATCAATATGAAAGCTTCTGCCACTAATTCTTGACTATTTTGGTGATGCAATCTGGTGATCTTTCTGCAGCAAAGTCCATACCTCCTTGTCAGGATTAAAGGGGTTTTGCCACGATGTAATGTTGACGTGGGATCCTCCAAAATGGGTATTTAATCACTTTTCTAAATATATGTGATTAAAAAAATTGCAGCCTGAGAGCTGCCTTACCTGCCTTTAGTTACTCAAAAGCTTGCATTAGATACGACCTGACAAGAGCTGCTGGCCAGGCTTGCGCAGAGCACACTTCTTATCTGATGAAAGGGAGCTGAAGAAGTTTTCAAGGCTCCAGGTAGAAATATGTTGTCTTTTGTATACAGAATCCACTAGTTGTAGTGTGATTATCTGAGTAGATCACTGCTTTATCTGATGACAGGGAACATGAAGAAGCTTTCAAGCTGCTGTGGAGAAAGGTGTTGTCTTTTTTATACAGAATCCACTAGTTGTAGTGTGATAATTTGAGTGAACATTACACACGATCCCTTATGCATGGCTCTGTGCTCTGACCAGCTCTCTCTCAGCTCAGTGTGGCTTGTTTACGTTTGCTTTTTAGCAGATAAGGCAGGTCCTGGCAAAACCCCTTTAAGGCTGGGTTTGCACAGTGTTTTTAACACTTATTTTGCAGAACCACAGTGAGTCTAGAATACAGATGTACAAACCTTTTCATTGTACTTTTTCCCTGTGTAGGCTTTGCTACTGGTTTTGGTTTACAAACACTGCTGCAAATTATGCATCAAAAAAACACTGTGTGAACCCAATCTAAGGGACCATAGGATCCAGGAAAGCTAATTAGATATGAAAATCTGAGGAATCACCAAACGATAAAAACTAAATAACCATATCTTCAGTACATGACTGTGACATTCCCAAAAAATCACGGAAAAGGAAAAAAACTCTATTAAAACATATACCTTTATTTCTATTATTAAAAAAATCAATATCCTTTGTACAAACGTATTTTAAAAAAACCCATTAATGGAAATTTATATAGATAGAAATCAGGGGAGTCTCGTTTGAAAAAATTAGCATATAAACAAGATCCAAAAAAAGGAAATACAATCACAGAACGCATGATAATTCTTTTACTCACGGTACCGTCGTTCAAGTAATTGTCAGGTTCCTAGAACAGATAAA
Source organism: Phyllomedusa bahiana (assembly GCA_025379985.1). Taxonomy (NCBI): domain Eukaryota; kingdom Metazoa; phylum Chordata; class Amphibia; order Anura; family Hylidae; genus Phyllomedusa; species Phyllomedusa bahiana. Next base: position 27,821 of record JAODAL010047931.1, on the reverse strand, counting down.
TAAATGGTTGTCTCTGCCCTTATTAGATCATTGTTATTGCCCTACAAAAATTAACAGGGTCATCGCCCCAAAAAGGGCAGCCCTTCTCCCGAGCTACCCCTCCAAACCCCTGGTGTCCCCCTTGCAAGGATACCCCGACCCCCCTAGCCAAAGCCAAAAAAAAGGGGAAAACTTGGAGAAGTGCCAATCCCAAAAGCAAACTCCTAAGGGTTTTTTCCCCTAGTAAAAATCATTCTTCGGGGAGAAACTATACAATTCCTCAAAGTTTTCTATGGTTTTAGGCAAAAAAAATATAAGATGATGGACGCCAATGATGTCTGGACCATGACATTCCCAACCTAAAAAATTAAAGGGGGGTTCCCTTACTTAACAAAACTATGGGAGTATAGGGGGTCGAATATCCTCACAAAAAAACTGCAGAGTTTTCTTTTTGATTTGCCTTAATTTTTCATTTTTTCTTGTTTTTCATCCCCAGGACCCTTACAAAACAAGAATGCACCAGATTGTGATGGCACATGGGGAATGAGGGGGGTCCTAATGAAAATTTTTTCAAATTTAGGTTTAGGGGGCAGTTTTGAACAGAGCAAAGATAAAAAAAAACTACCCCTTTCATTGACTCAAATAATTAAGAAACATAAAAAAATTGATATAGAACACTTTTAGCAGTTTCAACACAGACCACATTTTTGAAGAAAAATCTGTGGGGTTCTGTTTTTTTAAACACTTGGTTCCCCCGTAATAATAATTTTGGACCCTCTTTCCCCCAAAACCTTAAAGGGGGTTTTTTTCCACAATCCATTTTATACCCCTGCATCCAGCTCTTCAGCTCGTGTGCTCGAAGGGGGTGTGTTGATTTGTTTGAATTCATATATTTACTCACGGAACATCACCAGGCTTTCCTCTCTCTATCAAAGAAAGGTCTTTTATGTATAGACTGTAAGTGGCTACACCAGGGGCGTCGCTAGGCTGTTTTTTTTGGGGGGCCCGGGCCCCCAATAAAAAACCCCCCGTGCCCCGAGTTCCCCCCCCCCCGGGGTCCAGGGCCCTGCACTGGGGCCCGGGGCACCGACTGCTCTTCACTGATGTCTCCGCTGGATGGCACACACACTGAGGTTTCGCGGGGGAGAGAGCGGCGCTCCCTGCCCCCCAACATGTCGGACCCACAGGTCCTACACCGGAGGCCCCCGGGGTCCTCACAGCGCAGAGGACCCGCCGCACCCCGTCCCCCTCGCCGGCACCTCGCGATGACATCAGCATCGCGATGTGCCGTCCTCGGGGCACAGGCGTCAAGGCCGGCCCCGAGGGGCTGGCCGGGGGAGCACGGCTGAAGAGGGCGGGGCGCACTCGCCCGGGGGGGGTTAAGGGGAGATTAATGTTGTTTTTTTTATAGCGTTTACGCCCCCAGTGCCCCTATATACTGCCTGTGCCCCTATAACCTGCCTTCCCCCCTATCCCTGCCTTGCCCCCCATAATGCCTGCCTGTGGCCCCCTTCCCGCCTGTGCCCCTATAATGCTCCTTGCCCCCCTATCCCCGCCGTACCCCCTATACTGCCCGTGCCCCCCTTTTTGCCTGTGACCCCCCCTTACTGCCTTGCCCCATATCCCTGTTTTGGGACCCCTACCCTCCTGTGGGCCCCCAAAATGATCCTGTGCCCCCATATACCTGCCTGGCCCCCATAAACCTACCTGGCCCCATAACCTCCTGTGGCCCCCATATCTGCCCTTGCCCCCATAACTGCCTCAAAGCCCTATATACCTGCCTGTGGCCCCATATATGCCTGTGCCCCCTATATTCAGCCTTTGGCCCCATATACCTGCCTGTGGCCACTAAAAATACTTCCCATGCCCCCCTATACGCCTGTGGGCCCCAATACTTCTCAATGACCCATATACCGCCTGTGGCCCCATAACTGCCCTTTCCCCCTATACCTGCCCGTGCCCCCCCATACCCGCCTGTGGCCCCCATATCTGCTCAGTGCCCCCCTATATACCTGCCTCAGTTTCTCTTTTTTACCTCCCATGCTCCTATATACTGCCCCATGCCCCTTATTCTGCCTCAGGGCCCCCCTATCCGCCTTGGCCCCCCTATACCTGCCTGGGCCCCCTTATGTTCATGCCCCCTAACCAAAAGAGGGGGGCTGCTATACCTAAAATTAAGGGGTTGCTGGAAATGTGAGGGTTTTAAGTATTTGTGTCCAAATCCTCAGGGGCGGTATTGCCAGAGCAATCAGCATGTAGGGGGACCCGGGTGGGGAAGAAAAGGGAAAATGAACGCGCTGATCAGAAAACGTCTCCGGTGAGTTACTAAATGTAACAGCATGTAACATTTTATGTCTGCAGATCTACATACAACTAGTATCTCACATATGGCCCCTGTATGGGGTTTGGGATATTAATCAACCTGTTACAGCTGGAGTCACATGTGGGGGTCGCGTTCGTCAGGGTCTGGGAGGGTTTTTTGAGCCTTAATTGTAATAGTTTTTTGGGGCTTGGTTTTGTAGGAGTGTTTTTTTCACAACACTTGTCTGGGAGATTTCTCCATGTATCGGTGGGTTATTGGGGACTGTTATTTTAGGGTATTTTCATATGAAGGTGAAAGTTTTTGAAAAAAATAAATTTTCATTGGTGTTTTTTCTGTACAGTGTGCTGAGGATGGACGGATCTGTGGGGATGTGCAAAAATTAGTGACAGGAAAAAAAAGGTTTTTTTCTGTAAAAAAAAAACCCCATTCACAAAGAGGGGGGGAAAAACACAAAGGGCCCCAGCCCCGGGGTTTTTGGGCCCTAGCAAGCCCCTGACACCTGTACCTCAGAGGGGGAACATTTTTGGTTTGTAGTACAAGGGGCCTTGGTTTTAAATCCCTGCAGGAACTTAACCCTTGGGTTTTTTTCCTCTTTTTTCATGCACATACCTCATTTTTGTTTCTTTTTTTTTATTTGCACTCTTTTAAAATTATTGCTAACTATCCCAAAAGGGAAAGGGCAAGTGCAGCACCCGGGGGTTTGAACATCATTAGCTACCCGAGAAAGAGGTAGTCTGGCATGTGCGCCAGGACTGAGAAGCTCACAGCCCCGGTCCCTATTCCCTGGGGATGAGCTGTAAACAAGGTCACTAAAGGAGCAGCTAAAAAAAAAAAAAGTGCAGAATTTTTTTAAAAAGATGAATGGTGAAAATGTTTATTTAATTTTTTAAACTTTCCACATCAATTTTACTTCGTGGCAAAACCCCTTCCTCTGTTATTTCTCCTAAAAAGTCATTACCAATCTGTCAGCTGGGTGTTACCAATTATGGAATATGTCCAACATTGTCCAATCAGTGCTGACAGAGTCAATGTGGGCAGGTACATGACCCAATTTGGCAATACCCATCTGACAGTTTAAGTAATACATTATTAGAAGAAATAACAGAAAAAACAGCACAACACAGAATTACAAGAGAAGATGCTCCAGAATTATTGTGCTCGAACACAAGTTTTTGCTAAATTAGAAGTCATAGTTCCTCCTAAATGTAATTGCAGTCAGCACTTTTAGGAGTTTTAAGTCCCGTTCACAGTTTTACACAGAACCCACCTGTATTTCAAACTGAAATCCACAAGAGTTCCATGTGGAATCTAAGTCCTGTTATATTACACATATAATGAGCATAAGACACGCAGCAATATCCTCACATTATTATGTTAGTAATGGTGGCTACCTTACAGTAACATGCAGCGTGTCGAAGATATTAGGACATTATCTGGCCTGATCCATAGGGAACTGATGATGTGAACATTCAAAGTCCTATTGAATAATTCATTATGTCAGTGACCAAGGAAGAGAAATGACTCCTGTGAGAGGGCAGCAGCATTAATGTGTGCTCATTGGTTTCTGTGAATACAATATCTAAAACCTCATTTCTTCCCTCTAGACTGTACATCTACTTCCAAAATGAATGTATGGAAACAGTAAGCTAAGAGACCTCAGCACAGAGAACTGGATGCTGTATGTTTTTGTTTTAATCTGGAGCAAAGATGTAATTTTCTATACCATGACCATAAGGGCCTGATTTATATAAAATGTGGCCCTGGGCCACAAGCAGAGGAGGTTCTCCTACTGCCATTTTAGCCTGTAATTTCTCATAATTTCAGACCCCATAATACCAAGCTTCTAACATGATATTACCAAATACAGGCCAAATAAAAGCACCATCCTGCAATACCCATATCCAAATACTCTGGACACACAGAAAGAGACAATGTCGCCAAATCGGAGATAACTCTGATGGCGGTCATTTAAAGGGGTTTTATCTATCTTTTTATTTGTTAAAGGGTTCACAACTGTATTATATTAAACTTTGTAATTCATACTTATTAATAATTATTTACCTTTCTTACAGTGCAGAACCAGGCAAAGAGACCTGTCCTCCCCTCTCCCCTACCTCATGCAAGCCATGTGATGTACATCACAGGGGCCTAAATAACATTTTGCCCCATCAAGGGTGTGCGTGCACCAGGCTCACCAGAACACTCCCCTTATTGGGCAGACTAAGCAGATTATGGTCTGACGCATTTACTCTTTCCAGCCTGTATTTGAGTGAATAGAATAATTAATTTGAGTAATTACAGGGGAGGGTAACGTTTATTTTTCTTTTATCCTTTAAGTACACCCAAAATTAAACCCAACCCCCAAAATTTTTAAAATACTGATTATCCCCCAATGCAGAAAAAAAACTAAATCCTTGACTCAAAGGTACATCATCTCTGTTGGGCCCATCAAACCCAAAAAAATGTCCCCCGGGCCCCAATGGTGCTGCCACTTTTCCCAAGCTTGGGAATAATGGAGAAACAAATAAGGCTAGGGACACACAGCAAACCGCCAAAAAAAGTCTGTGGTTTACATAGACTTCAATAGTAAATTTTCTGCCCTGCTCTGTAGTGGAGACTACAGAATGTTTTTACTATTAAAGTCTATGGGACCTGTTTTCAGTCATTTTTTTCAGGGGTTTCAGAAAAATGCTGTGTAGACATAGCCTAATACTCCTCCCTCTCCTCTGCAGTAAGAAGTGGACGCTGTCTGAAGCAATAACCCTTGAATGCTTGCAGAGCTCACCCTGAAAAGGGTGCCAGGTTTAATAATCTGTCAGCAGGGTGGGAGGGGGGTTTGTAAAAAAAATATATATAGTTGCATCTCAGGCACTGAAAGTCCAGTGCCTAGTGTTAAAGGGGCTGTCTCCCCTCAGAGTTTCATAGATGCATCCTGTCACTTCCTGGTCAGACTGTCTGTAATTAGCATAGAGCTCTGTGCATTCACTCAGTGTATTCAACTCCGTGTTTTCAGTCTGCTAATTAGTTTAGATTAGTTTAGAAGCTTCTCTGAAACTGCTAGTAGGAGATTTATCTAAAGTAAACAGCAGTAATTACTGGCTTTTGTCTGAAAGATCAGATAACACAGGCTCTCACTCTGGCTGCCAGCAACCTGTATGATGACATCACTCCCTGCTATCACATAGAACAAACAGCAGGGGAAAAGGAGTAAACAGGTTGGTCACTGGGGGAACCAAATAGAGCCAGGAGGATAATAAAATCATTTGTAGCTCCTTAACAAAAAAAGATGAACAACGTAATGTATTTAGAAAATGTCTTCATTTAGTGTTTCCTACATTTTGAAAGCTATTCTTTGTAGTGAGACAACTCCTTTAAACATGGCCCTGACAATTGGAAATCTGCAGAGGGCACGTGACCCTGTAAGAAGCACGTGGCAATGTTCTTCTTTAATTTGTAAGCGCAGACAACGATTTTAACAGAATTCATGGCCTAAACGATGGGTAGAGTCTAAGGTGCCAGACTATCTGTGCCTACAGGCTTCTGAGCTGTAAATACAGTATTGGTCGGGGCAGACTGAATTTGCCCTTAAACTAACAAAGGAGTCTATTACATCACTCCTTCTTTAGAATTATGGCCACTTATTGTCTTGCTGCCGACATTAGACATCTGGTGTGTGTACACATAGCAAGCAAAAAAACTTTTAATTGTCTCCATCCTGACCTCAGAAAAACCTACCATTACACAATAACAGAGTGTTGTCTCAGAAGTTTCCTTCATGTTTGTATGGAGGTCTGTTTATGATCTTGGCTGTGCTCATCAGCTGAAGTGAACTCCTCAGATACAACCTCCAGCAAGTAGTAGAGGTATCTCTGGAAAGCAAGATTTCACAACAGTGTTTCATGTTTATCAAGGTCTGAAGCTGCTTTGCGGAGTTTTCCATTTTCTAAAGTCAAGAAAATCTATCTGTCTTATTAGAGCTTCACAAGGTTCTGTTCATTGTAGAAACCAAAATGCAAAGCAATTATTTTGGTGGGAAAAATACTAATGTAGAGCAAGAATTTCTAGAACAATGCTACAAATGCTGAGCTGTGAGAGACACAGTTGACTGTTACTTTATGTCCTCAGCTATAGAGAAATATCCAAAATCCGTAAGACTTAGTGGTGCTTCAAAAACTTTATTTGACTCTGCACATCCAAAAGCATTTTTTGAAAAAAATGTAAGCATAGGTGCACACTGGCAAGGCAATAACATACTTCTATTCCATCTATGTTTACTTAGTTATTAGTGTGCCACAGACATTTGGAATAGATGTATGTTATTGCCTTGCCAGTGTGCACCTATGCTTAAATTTTTTTCAAAAAATGCTTTTGGATGTGCAAAGCCAAACAAAGTTTTTGTAGTCTGTATGAGGAGTGGCTGCCTCATTGCTATTTGCACTCCACCTACCTCTTTTAAACCAGTGCAGATTTTTCATACAAGTTCTTTCACTCCTTTAGATGTTGTAGTCTGAAAAAGGCTCCAAGAGAGGTAACGTTTTAGTGTAGGACTCACCTGTGCTGGGATCCCCTTGACGCAATTGGGAGGTGAGCTTAATCATTTTTTTTCTATTTTTTAATAATATCCAAAATTGCATGTATCCAATGCCTACGGGTATACTATTTAAACTAAAACATAACTTTTAATCCTAAAATACGTTAAAATATACAAATCATTATCTAACACTGAAATACGATCCTATCGAAGACAATATGCGGGGAAACCGCCCCGAAAAGGGCGACCCCTCAAAAGAAGACCTTAATAATATTACAAGATATAACACAAATAGTGTGTAAGACAAAAAGACATGCAAAAATTATATACAAAAATAACAACTATCACCATATATAACACCAGACCTTATTGCCATGTACAACACCCTAAAAGTGTATGATAAACACAATAAACAACAACACAACTCTATGCTGAATGAAACATCCACAAAGACCAACGCGTTTCTCCCGTAGGTACTACGGGTTCATCAGGGAAACAGGGAACCAGCATAGGACAAAAAACAATAATCAAGATGATAATCAAAATGATACTAATAATCCCAAAAAACGTAATATATAATGTACACTCTTACATCCCTCAGAAGATACAATCAGGACGAGGTCCAAAATAGATGATGCAAGATGCTGCTCATAATAATGATAGGAAAGCAGTAAGGTACAACTAACTGTCACACTCTTAAATACCTGTGCTACATATCGGCGTCCGGAAAGCCCAACTGCGCATGCGCGAACTACATTTTGCCCGAATACTACAACATGACGTAAGTTCCGGTGTTTCTCCCGTCAGAGAAAGGAACACAAGCGCAGGCGCGCCAGTGCAAAGGGATGAAATAAATATACGTCCGGAGAGCGAGGAAAGCGCCACATACAGGCAATATAAAGTTAGTAGCAACGAGGGCATATGAGCGCATAGTGAGTGAGATGATAAATATAAATACTTCATAAGATCTGCTAAGCGCCTAAACAAAGTGCACCGATAATAGATAGATGCCAATTGCCCATTGTATGACAAGGGAAAATTAAATTAAAATTATCCCCTGGGTATGCAGCAAGAAAGGAAACAGGTACAGAGTGTAAACAGAACATTACTATTGGTAAAATACGATTAAGAAACCAATAAATACATACAGTATTATATGAATGAAATGATACAAATAAAGGGCTGCAAGAAAGCCCTAATTATTGAACTGATTGAGCCACAGGACCTTTTTATTTATTTTAAATAAATGCTGTACATGAGAAAACATCATTGAGGCCATAGGGCTGTAAGGTTTTCAGACAAAAAAATCCAGAATGTTTCTCTCTGGAGGAGTTTCCTATCAAAGTCCCCTTTACGTGGAGAAGGCACAACTACCTCTATCACTGAGAATCTGACATTCAAGGGATTATCTTTATGACTATGGTTTATATGACGTGCTAGGGGTGTGTCCCGTTGATGTTTTATATCCCCTAGGTGTTCAAGTACTCTCCATCTAAATTCCCTGATAGTTTTACCAACGTACATCAGGGGCACCCACATATAGCTGGTAAATCACCCCTTGGTCTTTACAATTGGCATAATGTTCATCTTGAACGTTTTTACCAGTTGTGAGATTAGTAAAGGGTCTTGGACACCAAAACAAATTTGCACGCTTTACAAGTGCCACATTTGAATGTACCATAGAACTTTTCCCCGTAACCACATTTGTGGAGTGTCTGGGGAGTATAATGACTATGGACTAAAAAGTCACCAATATTTTTTGCCCCGTCTTAGAGTAATACGGGTGAGTCATCAATAAAGGAGGCTATATCAGGATCCTGTTGTAGAATGGGCCAAAAATTGTTATGATACTCTTAAATATGTTGGAATGCATTATCATATGTGCCTATCACTCTCACTTTGTTGCCCCCCTCCTCAGCCTCTTCGAGTTTTTTAGGGGACAATAAAGATGTGCGGTCAGATGCACAAGCCCATTGGTACGCCTCAGATAATACTTTCTGAGGATATCCTCGCTCATGAAATCGTTTTCTGTAAGATGTCAGCTTCTAATTTAAACGCCTGTTTGTTTGAACTATTTCGTCGAGTACGGATGTATTGGCCTTTTGGGGTGCCTCGTCGAAGGGGGGAAAGGATGGAAACTTTCCCACCTTAGTAAAGGGTGTTCCCTGCTGTCGGCTTACGGAACAGCGTGGTTTCGAGACATCCATTTGCGCTTTCGTAATAACTACATCCAAAAAGATGAGTTTTTGAGTCATCAATTTCTGATGTGAAATTTTAAGCCAAATTTTATTGCAGTTCAGTTTATTTATGAACTCATCAAAGGGTAACCTTGGGACCTGTCCAAAACAAGATGATATCATCAATGTATGGGCCCCAGTAAGTAATATACTCCCCGGAAACTGACAAAATTGTTCAGAAAAGACTATGGTGCTTTCCCACCAGCCCAGGAAGAGATTAGCATATGAGGGAGCACAAGGGCTCCCCCCTAGCAGTCCCCCTGAGCTGGTGGGAATAGCAACCATTAAATAAGAAGAAATTATGTGTAAACACAAAACGTAATAGATCAAGAACTAGTTGATTATGTTCTTGTCAAAAAACTGCTTCTCGTTCCCAAATAGGACCGTACAGCTCTCAGTCCCTCCTCATGTGGGATGGAGCTGTATAGGGCCTCCACATCAACACTACATAAGAAGGTTCTGCATCCACAGTCATTTCTTCGAGTTTAAGCAGGAGATCGGTTGGTATCTCGATTGAAAGATGGCAATGAATGACAAATGGAAAAGAATTTTGTCAATATTTTACACTTACATTTTGTGTTAAATTGTTGATACCGGAGACAATAGGTCTGCATTTGAGTGGGTTAAGTCCTTTATGGACTTTCGGCAGCCCGTAAAAAGTGGCGACTTGGGGAGCCTTAGGGAGCAGAAAGGTAAACTCACCCAAATCGATTAATCCACAGGTCAAGGCTGTTTTAAGAATATGCTCAAGTCTTTTTTATAACTTTCCGAGGGGTCCGATTTTAAGGTATGGTAAACCCCTATGGGGGTTTAGTTAGTATTTTCAAACACATTTTCTTGTAATCCTCGTGGTTTAGTACCACGATATTCCCTCCCTTATCGGATGATTTTATTACTACAGACTGATCTTTTTCCAATTTTTTAAGGGCAAGGTACTCATCTCTAGGTAGGTTAAACTTAACCGACCTATTTTTTTGGGGTCCCTGTAGTTTTCAATGGCAACCCCATACTACCTTAACAAATGTATCGATATTTTGGTCCATTACCGGTGGCATTTTGGTGCTTCTAGATCTAAGCTTAGTAAAAGACCCTTAGAGGGATCATGCTCCCCTTCTTGTAATAGGCCCGTTAGTGTACAGAAATCCTGATAGTCATCCGGATCAATCCCCAGTTCAAGACATTGTCTTTTTTCGTTTAATTTGAAGAACTTTTTCCACTTTAAATGCCTTCCAAAAAGGTGGATATCCTTCACCCAATTGAAGACGTTAAAAGGTGTGTTAGGCACAAATGACAGTCCCTTGTTGACTACTTGAATCTCTGGTCGAGTGAGAGTACGATCAGATAAATTTATCACCTGAAAGCCTCCAGTCTGACCAATAGTAGAGTCATTTGTCAGTACTAGTTGGACTGGAGTGTTCTCTCTAAAAAAATTATTTTTTAATAATGTAAACATTATACAATACGAATGGGAAAGGACACAGCCTTCAAACAAACTGATGAAAGAACCAGTTACAAAAAAAAAAACAGCTTATGTAATGTTTACCATAAAAGCCTCAAAATAGCCCTTGCCCTAAGAATCTGGAGCCAAAAAAAATTATCCCCCTGACAAATAGGAGGGAAAACAAGCAAGCAGGCATATTTTTGACTACCAATGCGAACTCAAGTAGGCTATAACAAACTAACTAAAACAAAAGTAAAATTCAAAGACATACAGACAGCAAAAAAAAAAGAAAAGAGGGGGGGGGGGGAGGGGGAAGACCAGACCGGCAGGGCCCAGGCAGTGCCAACTCGTGGTATGTCGAAAAAGAATGGGCTAACCGCAAAGGGAGTCTTTTGTGTCTACTAAGCCGAAAGGGCCATAAATCCAGGAGATGACTGGTACGCCATCCAGGGTCCCCAAGTGGCCAACACCCTCATTGCGTCCTCATGAGAACGTGCAATCAGTTCCTCCATACGAAAAGTCGATGCAACCTCATCTACCCACTCCGACAGTGAGGGGGAAGTGGTTTGACGCCAATGGCATGGGATGACTGTTTTTGCAGCCTGTAGAAGGTGCCTAACTAAGGACTTTTTATAGGAGATTCGGGAACAATTAAACATAAATAAGAGTGTGGCCTCTGGGGAGTCCGGAATAACTATTTCGGTACAATCTTTTACGGCCCGTAACACCTTCTTCCAGAAATCCCTTAGAACTGAGCATGGTACCTACCTCCCTATTACACCGCCAACAAATGTCAGGGATATTGGGGAACCATTTATGGAGCAAGACCGGCACCCTATACCACCTAGTCAAGATCTTGAAATTAGTCTCTTGTGCCTTGCATGCTATGACTGCTTTATGCGTAAGAAAAAAGCACTTCTGCCATTGCTCCTCTGAAAATGTCTGTTGCAGTTCTCTCTCCCACCCTTCACAGTACGAAGGAAGAGGAGCATTAGGTGGAGAGACCAACCAACGGTAAATCAATGAGACTAGATGTTTAGGGAGTGTAGTCTTCATACAAAGACTCTCAAAAGGGGATAGTGTTTTGGAGAAATCAAGCTTGCCAATGGTAGAGTTAAAGAAATGTTGAAGCTGGAGGTATTCAAAATGGTTCCTAAGGGAGGGGGGACGGCCTTTTAGGATGTGAGCCAAAGAAAGTAGAGGTCCATTTTCCTGGATATGAGTCGTTAAAATGGGGGCTAACTTAGAACTGCCCAGAAATAGATTTCCTGAGGACCCCGGAGGGTACGCAGGATTATCCGAGACCGGAAACAGTGGCCCGTCAAGGTTCAGCAACTTCTCGGAAGTACGAGATTTCCGTATTACAGTGAGGGTATGGAGGGTGGTAAAGGAGAAATGGTGGGTGTCAGAGAATAAGAAATCCTGAGCCCACGGGAGAGAAATTAATGATTGCCGACATAGCGTCTGGGCAATATATACCCATAATTTTTCATGTGGGTTGTGTAATAAGTCGGGCACGTGTGGCAGCCAGATAATAGAGTCTGCAATCCGGAAGACCCGCCCCTCCCTCTTCTTTAGGCCGCGTCAACAACTCTCTCCTGATTCTGGGTGGACCAGATTGCCAAATGAAATCCTTAAAGCAACGCTGAAGTTGGACCCAAAATGAGGCAGGAATAGCGACAGGGACAGTCTGGAATAAATACAATAGTTTAGGGAGGATAGACATTTTCAGGATATTCATTCTCCCGAACCAAGAAAAGCCCTTTTGGCCCCATCCCTTCAGAGTATGGCTTATATCCCGATACATGGGAAGAAAGTTAGCATCAAATAACTGTGAGGGATTCGAAGGGATTTTGGTGCCCAGGTAAGAGATGCCCTTCGATGACCAGGAGAATGAAAAATTGGCTTTAAGGGAGGAGACCGATGCCTGATCAAGGGTTATTTTAAGAGCTCCCGATTTTGTGTTGTTTATTTTTTAATTGGCCCATGCGCTGAAAGACGTCAGTTCAGACATCATAGAGGGCAACGAAACGTGAGGGTTCGTTAAGTATATCAGGAGATCATCGGCGAAGGCCGAACATTTAAATTCCCGCTCTCCAATCACCACCCCACTGATGTCTGGATTATTACGTATGGAGTGTAACAGATGTTCCATGACCAGGACATACAATAGTGGGGAAAGGGGACAACCCTGCCTCGTGCCATTATGTATCTGGAAAGTGTCCGAAAGGGAGCCATTGATCTTAACCTTGGCGGAAGGGTTTTGGTACAGAGCGAGAATCTTCCCTGTGAAATTGGGGCCAAGTCCTATGTGTTCAAGAGTAGAGGACAGCGAGTCCCATGAGATCCTGTCAAACGCTTTTTCCGCGTCGAGAGACAGGACCATCATGGGGCTCCCCTGCAGCCGGGCATACTGGATGATATCTAGGGTCTTGAGGGTGTTATCCCGGGCTTCCCGTCCCGGAACAAAACCCACCTGGTCCGGGTGAATCAGGGTAGGAAGGTACGGATTCAAACGATTTGCTAACAATTTAGAGTATATTTTAAGGTCAACATTTAAAAGAGAGATGGGCCTATAACTCCCGCAAGCCTGAGGGTCTTTCCCCGCTTTAGGAAGAACCGAGATATGAGCCAACGTGGAACCCTCAGGAAAAGGGGAGGAGGTTGAAACACTATTAAAAGTTTTAAGCATAAATGAGGAGAGGAAGGGCAAGAGGGTTTTAAAAAACGCATTTGTAAAGCCATCAGGCCCAGGGCTCTTTCCGCTCGGGAGATCCTTAACCACAGCCTCTAACTCCACTTCAGAGAAAGGCTCCTCCAGAACTTGAATGACTTCAGACGGGAGCGCCTGGAAGGGAGAAGGAGGTTTGGTCTTAGGTTGGGGTGGGGATGGATGGGTGGCAGGGAGATTATATAGTTTAGAGTAAAAGGAGCTAAACTCAGCAGCTATCTTCTCCGTGGTATGTGCAATCTGACCCGAGTGCTGTTTTATGCTAGGAATGAAAGACTGTACCAGTTTCTCCCTGGTGGCCCTGGCAAAAAGACGTCCACTTTTATTTCCATATTCATAGAATTTGCTGCGGCAGAGCTGAAGAGACTTGCCCCAAGAGGCTTCGAGCAAACGACGAACTTCAAGCCGAGCCACCAGGAGATCCTGCAGCACACTCTTAGAGAGAGCTTGTTTATGTTGAACCTCCAACGCCGCCACCTTCTGCTGAGCTTTCACCATGGCAGCCGAACGGGCCCTCTTAAGACGGCTGCCGTGCTTAATCAAAATGCCTGCACTAGTTTAAAAGAGGTAGGCTAGTGCAGGATAATTCAGTAGCAGGTTCCTATCACTCCCTGAGATGTTGTAGTCTGAATGGACTCCTAGTGAGGTAACATGTTCAGTGTTAGGGACTCACCTGTACTGGGATCCCCTTGACGCTATTGGGAGGTGAGCTTAATACAATCTTTGATCAAAAACTGTAAACTAAGAGTCCCAAGTTTTTCATATTTCCTTAGCAGTAATGCATTTCCAATATTCCTATATACCTTGATGTTTCACTTAGTTTTTAGTGTGCCACAGCTCTGAAGTTGACCATACATGTAAGATAGGTGGCAGCTGGGTTCGATCCTGGAAATTTTATCTGCACGCTCTTTCAGTGAGGGCCATTCACATTTATTACTCTTGAACAGGAAAGGTGACACATTATTCAGCTGTCAGCAGTACAGTGGGACTACACTACTAAAGGAAGTATAACTGTGTGTTAGTTATTTTGTAATGTTTAATATGATTTGATATATTTATACAGTGTCACTTTAAGAGGTGTGTCATGTCTTTGTGAATTTAATCCTTGCAGAAATTCTGGAAGCATGGGAGGAATCATATCATAGGCCATATAGTTAAAGAGAACCTGTCACATAGATTATGTCCCCCTTGCTGAGGACAGCACAAGCTAGTGACAGACCTGCTGTTTCCAGCACTGTGTCCCTTATTCTGTAAGATGCTGTAGTTTTAGAGTATTTAATGCTCAAATCTGCAGTTTTCAGCCAGAAAAGAGTCCAGCTTATTCATTAGAAAGTGTTAGCCCCGCCACTTTAAGACTAGCACCTCCCACCTGATAGTTATTCACATGTTTCCACTTATTCAAAGTAATAGGTTAATCACTTGTGAGGTGGGCGAGGCTACTCTCAGGTGGGCGGGTCATGAATTAAACACTTCTTCATGAATAAGCTGGACTCTTTTCTGGCTACAAACTGCCAGATTTGAGCTTTTAAATATTCTAAAACTACAGCATCTTACAGAATAAGGGACACAGCTTAACAAGGTGCAAGATTTATCATTGGTCCTAAAACTAGTTGTCCAAAGGCAGGCTTCCCCAGACCATTGGGCTACAGGGGGAAAGTTCCCAAAACTAAGGAATTCCCTCGCTGATTGCCAATACTGGGTTGACATTGCCACAAAAGTACTTGTGAGACTTGTTACGTATACAAGTGGACCTGAGAGAGAGACTTGCATGGGGAATGAAGTTTTGGGGTGGCCTTTCTACCACAGCTGGGATGAATAGGTACTACAGTAGACCTCAGCAGTGTTCAGGACCAAACATTGAGCAGGGGAGTGTGGACTGCTTTGTGCTGACGGACCTTTAGGGTATGTTCACACGGCGTAATTGTGAAGCGCATTTCGCCGCGTATTTGTGCTTAATACGAGCGAGGTGCGTGCCGCAATTACAGTAATCCGTAGCTCTCATAGAGAAGCATGGATTGCGCCTCGTCTCCCCGCATGTACAATACGATCGTATTGTACGCACGGGGAGATAAGTGACATTTCATTTATTTGCGGTGAATATGCGCAGCGAGTAGTGCATGTCAGTGGAGCCGTCGGGCTGCCGGCCCCCTGTACTTCGGGAGTACGCGCTGTACATCGTGTGAACATACCCTTAAACTTCAAAAGCTGCCTGTCTGGGAGACAGGGAAGGCCAGGAGGGGTTTATAGAGTAAGAGAGTCCAGTCCTGCATATGGCGCATGAAAACAGGTTACAGACTGAGATTATGTGGCTAAGAGAAATTTGCCTCCATTGGCTTGGAAGAGAAACCATGTGCATTTAGAAGTAAGCTGAGCCACAAGCAAAAGCCTGTTTAACAACCACAAAGTCTCCTGTCCTGTCTCCATCTTCTCTCACACAGGGAAGTCATTTCCAACTTTTTTATGCAACTTTTGCTGTGCTATAGTACTCTGCTGGTCCCGGGATTTTGGTGCACGCTGATTATCCGGCAATTGCTTCTCTGATCAAGGTTGGTAGAACTGGTTGAAGCAGGTAGTAACAGAGGCCTCTCAGACCTTTGGACGGGTCAGAATTAACAGGACATTTAAAGAAAGTCAATTTATCATGGTCACAAAGAAAGAAAATAATAAGTGTATAAGAGGGGAAAGGGCTTTCATTTTAGCCATTTTATGGTATGATATAGTTCTCCAGTTTTGTTTTGGTTTCATCCCTACTTGCGTGCCTGTTCCTCCTTGTATTGAACATGCTATGTTGTGGCACTGACACACCTTGCCATGTATGGGTTCTTGGCTACCATCTTGTAAAAGGAGGAAACCAGTATCAATGTAGGTTTGACCTGGAGCAGCATAATGGCACTGAGTGCTGCTCTATAACATTACTGTATAGGGAAAGCCCAATAGGCTAGCATAGGTGGAGCTCAGAGGAAGTGGACGGTTGTGACAACATGTCAGAGGGACGAGAGCAGTAGACCTGTGTACAGCCACCATGACACAATTGGGTGGGCTGGTGGTTTGAGACTGAAGGACATTGGGAGCCATTGCCTGAGTAGTGTTGCATACCTCCCAACTTTTAGAGATTGCAAAGAGGGACACATCAGGCCACGCCTCTAACCAAACCCAAGACATGACATCACACCAAGACAAGCCTCTAACCACGCCCCCACACATACATGCCAACTTTTTAGACAGGCAAAAAGGGACACTTTTCAGGATTGCTTTGTATCCAATGATGAGATATTAAGTGAATTGTTATGTAATATACAGCGAGGAGCAATCAGATACTTTTTACAGCAAGATAGTTTATTGACGCAAATCTGTTTCCTAAATGAAAAAGAGGGACATTTATAGAGCTAAGAGGGACAGAAGGACAAGAAGTAAAAATAGGGACTGTCCCTCCAAAATAGGGATAGTTGGGAGGTATGGTGTTGGCTACGAAAGTACCTGGAGGTCCCCTCATTAAGTTTTCTAGGTCCCCTCATTAAGTAGAAAGGTAGTTATGTTGGTATAAAAGACCCCTATAAAGTAGGTAGGCGTGATGCTATGTCACATTTTTAGATATTTTTTCCATAAAGGAATCTTTTTATTTATCTACAGAAGAGTGCTGGATTACAAGTTCCCTATTTTATAAGGGGCCATTCTACCAACCTTCCTACTTTTCTACATAATGAGGGGACTTATACAACTACCTACCTATGTAATAAAGGAGCTTATATACCTATTTTAGGGTGTGCTTGCCAACAATAGAGGGACACAAAACAAAACTAAAACTGGGTGCACAAATGGGAGTCATGTAATGGCAACCTGAGTTTGTGTCTGCCCACTATATAGTTACTATGTGGCGGTATTGCAGGTTATACTGACGCTTGTATAGTGGCAGCATACACTTGTCTCTGATGGTGAAAGTGGGTGCACACCGGTCCCTGACCCTGTGATTAGTGGCTTCTCTGCGCCACTTTCACTTCCTTGCTTGTGTTTATAGTGTTGTTTATTTTAGGAAGACACGAGGCACATAACCAAAGGAAAATTTAGAGACAGATATTGTATGTGGGCTTCTGGGTGGTTTGTGCCAGGGCTGTTTTTTAAGTCCCTGTCCGGCCCTGGGAAACAACTTCCTAGCTAATACAGTGCTGTGATCAGGGCCGCCATCAGAAATTTCAGGGCCCCCTACAGCTAAAGCGCCTGGGCCCCCCTGTTAATCCCACCCCCTGTCAACCCAATTGCCCCGCCCCCACCAACCACGTCCTACAATCCAACCCCAGAAAGAAAAAAAAAGAGATGCAATTGCGCCGTTGTCTTTGGACTGAGTTCTTGATGAATGTTCCAGCACACAGTTTATCTATAGCGTGTCTACAACGGCCAGCAACGTCCACATGTCACCACGATATTCTGACCAAACCAGCACACCAAGACCAATATCACCCAACCAAATCCCACTGAATCCACTACCGCCACATATCCCTATGTATGGTGACTAATACCACTATAATGTTACTGACTAAACCGGTGTACTAAGGCCGATATTACCATTAACAACAACAATATACAAAGACAAAGTAATACCACAACATCATCTCCACATATCTCCACTATAGAGATGCAAAATAATGCCACAATACTGTTACTGAATATAATCCAATACAATAACACCAATATTACCACCATACACTGACTATATAGGGGGACATGTATGAAAACTGTCTAGGTCTAAATCTCACTTTGTTGCCCATAGCAACCAGTCAGCGTTCCCAGCATTACTTTTTCAGAGCACTATAAAAAATGAAAGCGGAGCACTGATTGGTTGTTATGGGCAACAAAGAAAGTCCTACATCTAGACAGTTTTCCTACATGTGGCCCATAGTGGCAGATATAAGTGATTACAGTGCAGTTACATTTAGTAACTCACAGGTGACATCTGATAAAGTCGTTCACGTTCCCTTTTCTTCTCCATCCGGTCCCGGCCACCATGAGGACTTCTCCCTGCAGAATTCACAACACAAACACCTGAGACTCCTCACTTTATCATAATCTCACCGGTACCCACACCCTATGTACAAACTCCCCATCCATAGTGCCCCAAATAGTAATAATTACCTCTTTGGTGCACTGGTCGTTAGTTTTATAGAGTCCCTTGTAGGTAGGTAGCCCGGTATTAGGGTATTAGGCCCACCTGTTGGGAGAGAGAGAACGTGAGTGGGGCCCCACATGGAGGAAACTTGAGTGGGCCCACTCAAGTTTTCCTACCTCCCCCTGCTGTGTGGGCTCATTCAGGGCCTCCTCTCCCTCAGCCGTATGGGGCTCCACAGGTCCAGTGAGGGGCCACTCAAGGTCCTTGGGATTTGCTGGACCCCGCTCAAGGCCCCTGGGATTTGTGGGACCCCGCAAATCTTCGGGGCCTTGAGCAGGGTCCAGCAAATCCCTGGGGCCTTCAGTTTGGGCCCCACATCCCTGGGGCCCTTCAGTGCGGCCCTCACATCCCTGGGGCCCTTCAGTGCGGCCCCCACATCCCTGGGGCCCTTCAGTGCGGCACTCACATCCCTGGGGCCCTTCAGTGGGGCTCCACAGGACTTTGAAGTGGCCTGCCATAAAAACAGGGGCCCGCGCTGCAAGTTAAGTTAAACACAATAGGTTTACATTACACAGATTGAGTTTCCTTACTTCTGCATCAGCTCCTGCACGAACTGAGCAGTCGGCCTCTCCTCCTCCCTCTGGCTGCCGGTGACGTCATCTAATGTAATCAGTGAGTCCCGCCCTGTGGGCGGGGCATCACTGATCTCCTGGCAGCCAGAGGGAGGAGGAGGGGCCGACTGCTCCATTCCTGCAGGAGCTGATGCAGAAGTAAGGAAACTCAATCTGTGTAATGTAAACCTATTGTGTTTAACTTAACTTGCAGCATGGGCCCCCTCCCGACAGCAGATTGATTCACATGGTACAGAAAGCAGACCTACGGTCTAATCTCTGTACCATTACTGTGAAGCAAGGGGGCGGGGCCTGCCAGCGACGGCGGGCCCCCCTTGCTTCACATTCTGGCCGGGCCCCATGCGGGAGTAGTGGTTCTACCCTCCTAATGGCGGCCCTGGCTGTGATTACTGCAGCATCAGCACTAATTGAACCAGGCTTACTCTGTGCTGTTTGAATAGAAGGAAAACAGAGTTTGATTGCTTTCAATATATTGACAGCTATTTTATATTTGCTATAGGCTCCAAATTGAATCACATTATTTTAATAAAAAGGGTAAAATTTCATATTAGACCTCTGTCATGGATTTATTAAAAAGAAAATTGATGGTAACAGTTGTTTTAGAGCTGCAGAATGTGATGGCATTTTGCTTGAGTATACAGTTGAATCTGAATGGCAGGGGCTGCTATTAATTATTAGATTAACAGTACTGAGACCATTTTGAATATTTCCATGCAAACTACCAGGGCAGCCTGGGCTCTGTAAAAATACTGCAACTCAGCCCTACACACATGAACTCCTGGTCAAGAGTGGCTTGGTGCAAAGAAAGTGCAGAGGACCTTGGCTCCTTTGTTCTTAAGAATGGTAGGGTTTTATGCTGTTAGCCCTTATGCTGCACATAGGAATGAGTAACCCCTTAAACAGGTCATGTTTTCTGGCTTTCCTTAGCATTGCACAGGTGACTTAATTATGGTCAGTGCAATCTGTGGGGGATCCTAAAAACATGACCTGTTGGTGGGCCTTGAGGACTGGAGTTGGGGAACACTGTTTTATGCTGTTAACCCTTATGCTGGACATGGGAAGGAATACCCCCTTAAACAGGTTGTCTTGTAAGCTGACAATACCAGTTAGGGAGACTGCCCCTACAGGTAACCAGAGGAGGGGGTCTTGGCTGGTGAGGGAGGTACCCTGGAGTTTAGAGAGGAGGAGTCGGTCTAAGAGCAGGAGTGAGAGAGCAGAGTGATACATTGGTGAGGTTTCCTGTGTGTAAACGTAGCTGAGATGACTATTCCCCCCCTGGTGTAGCAGAACCAGGGAGCCAGTGCACTGGAGAGCAGATCGGAGTACAAGGACGTGGATACAGAGAGAGGAGGACTCCTGTCCCACAGACGAGCCCCCGAAGTACCTGTCAGAAAGGACCAGAGCCCGGCTCCTTGTGGACACTGGATAACAGTTAAAGGAAGCAAGTTGCTGTTTCTGCTGTTGTTCCAGCACAGAGTAATAAAACAGTTTTGTTCATCACTGGGATACGGTCTACTAGAACTCACAGGTATTACAGTCTCCCCAAGACAATACCTTTTTTGAAAAGAAGCTGGGGTGTCATTCCGTGACATCATTTGGGGAACTATATTTACTATTTTGCCATAGGCAAACTTAAACTCTATCAGTTCTCTATTAAACACTAAAACGTAACTTTTATTATATATAACTCTTAACCTCTACACACTATTTAAAAACCTGATCTCTATCCTCATCATTTAACCCTTTTTGCTTCTGAGAGAGGGAATAACTCCCTTTCTATCATCAAGTCTGGTGGAACCGCACCTATTAACAGGAGAGCCTTATATCTATAGCAAAGTACTAGCTTCAGTAAGGGATCCCAAGCCAACTACTTGGGCAGTCGTCCCTAATCTCATAGACACAGAACAAATAAGGCCCCCTTGTGACACCGTCTGCAGCAGGTGACACTTGTAGACAGAGGTGAGAGATCACAATTTAAAACGTCATGCCTGACCTCGCCGACATGTTTCGCCAGCTAACCTGGCTTTATCAAGGCTTAGAGGTCCGATGGAACACCTTGCCACTCAAAGATAACATCATATTGAAGGCATTCATATTGACAGGACGGATTGTCCCGAGCAGTCTTTGTAAAACTGTCCCTTTAAAGAGGTGACTTCTTCTCTTAAGGGGGTTGTCTCAACCCGCTGTTTCACAGCTTTCATTCATGCATCCTGTCTCTTCCTGGTCATTTTGTGGTTGTTAGCATATCAACTCCATTTCTTAGATCTGCTAATTACCTGACATGAGAGCAGAAATGTTTATCTAAAGCCCGAGCTTTCAAGTTTGGGTAGAAAAAAATAATTGCTCCTTTTTTAGATCAGTAACACTCCATTCTGAGAGCTGTCATTTTGTGTGCTTACCTGTGTGATAAATCATCTCTGCTGTCATATAAAACAACCAGGGGAAAAGCAGAGCGAAAACCAGGAAAAGAGTGCACTCAGCTGATAAAATACTTTTATCTCTTCAAAAAATAAAAATAAAACATTTATTTGGAAAACATTTCATTTACTAATCTCTACATGTTGAAAACCCCTTTTAAAAGTCCAGGTTAAGATGGAACCTTTCCTACTATAGAGGGGGGCCCCGTGGCCGCTCTTTTCCCATCTCCTAACCTGGAACACCCCTTTAAGTGGTGTTTTTCCTACTTTACCCTCATGGTGTGTTTTACTTATTTAGTAAAAGTAATCTGACTCTTTTGAAACCCCCTCAAATAGTTTTTAATGGAGGGATGAATATGTTTTTTCCTCTTTTCCTTTTTTTCCTCTTCCTCTTCTTCCCACCCCTTTGCTTCTTCACGCCGGTGTCCCCTCACTCTTATGCGGGCGGAGAGGGGCATAATGCTTTTCAGTCCCAAAAGAGGGACACGTTAATGAGCGTTTTCTGGGGATTTCACTTGTTCGGCATGATTTTCTTCCTTCCTGAAACTATTTAGCGCGGACCTCCTGAAAATCGCCTACAGTATCAGCACATTCTTTGGCTTTCCAACTTTTGGAAAAGTTCCTTTTATTGTAAATCGGGTCCACTTCACAGCTCAAAGAAAAAAAAGGGAAAACCCGGCTGCAAGCGAAAAAAATGGCTCTTTTTGTATGTTTTTAAAATAACTTGCAAAGGATTAGGGAAAAGAGTCGGGGAGCATCAGCCCTAAAAAATACTGAAACACCATGAAGCCCTTTGGGTTGTCCTTAATTGTACTTTTACTCAAAACTGTTTTGAAATTTTGGATGAAACCCCTTAATGGCATCATCACGTTTCCCGGGGGGTTTTCCTACAGCTTTTTGAGTACAAAAGGGGAAAATCTGCTGTATTTGTTATTCCTCATCTTTATACTACCAAAATTATTCAGGTAGAAAACCACTCCAAAATTATAATCAGTAAAAGTGATTGGTTTCGGGGGCCCGTCATTAGGCGGGTTTTGATCGTTACACAGGATACATAGGCCGTCCTTATGAAAGAACACCACAATGACCTTCCACCAAAGCCCCAAGGCTTTTGCCCAAAAAAGATAAATTGTTGTTGTATTATTCCGAGATTGATCTGCGCCAATCACTGACCTGTCATGCGGGCATTGATGCGGAGGCCACAGTTTGGTTAAGCCTCATGTGTTTCGGAATATCAGTGAGACTTCGGGGAGAACTGGAACGGGGAATAGGGGGGGTAAGTATGGGGAATTTTTTTTTTTAGCATAATGGGGGTGGTAGGGGGGTTTTTTAAAAGCATGGAGTTGTCCGTTTCAAAAAAAAATAAAATGAAAGCTGCCCGTGCCGAAACAATAAAAATCCTACCCTTTCCCTTCTTTTTTAAATTTCCCTGTCTTCTGAACGGGGACGTCACCGCTGCAGCCCCCGAAGGCTAAAACGTAAATTTTCCCACCCCCCAGAGGCGTAACTAGGGAACCCCTGGGCCCCAAAGCAAACTTTTGGTGCCCTCCCCCCCCCTGTTCCCCCCAAAGAATATTTCCCGGGGACCCCTCTTAAGCATGATTCAATTTAAACCATAAACCCCCCTCATACGCTCCCAAACAAACCCCACTATACCCATATTAACATTACCAAACACTATTACATATGGCTGGATTTATTCCCAGAACAAGACCACAATTACCCCACAAGGACTAATACCCCTTCATTACTGAAAAAAGATAATATTCTGCCATATTGGGTATTATTTGAGTAACAGGTGCCCTAAAAATGTATGTTACCTCCATACAGTGCCTATAGTTTTAACCCCCAGTGTAACAGACTTGCAACATATAATGTTACAGTGCGTTACATTTGTGCTCACAGGTGATTTTCTCTACGGTCGTTGTTTCTCTTTTTTCTGATCCAGTCCCGACCACTATGATGATTTTCCCCGGCCATTTGTCCCTGCAATTTGGACTCAAATATCTTAGAATCCTCACTTTTCCACACCTCCTCCGCCCCCACCTCTGTCAAACTCCAGGGGGGGGGAATTACAGGAAGTTTTCCCTTTTTTAGGAAGGTAGGAACAAAAACCCCCCGATTGTGTTACAGCTTTGGCCTGTACCCCCCCGAATCTATAAGCAGGTACCCCCTTAGATAGTTGGTAAGCCCTAGGGGAGGTAGGTTAGTAGATTGAGGGAGATGGTTACATAGGCCCAGGTAGGTGACCTAGGGAGGTAGGAGTAGCAGGGCAGGTCTCAATTAGGTGTAGGTAAGGTAGGAATTGGCACTGGTAGGGAGTATTTGGCCCCCGGGAGGTAGGTATGCAGTAGGTGGACCCCAGGTAGGGTGTGGTGGGGCCCCCGGTAGCTAGGGTATAGGTGGGGGCCCCCTAGGTAGAAATTAGGTAAATGGCTTAGGGGGCCCAAATAGGCAGGGGCTTTAGGAGGTATGGGGCCCTTAGGTAGCCAGTAGAGTTTTGGTAGCTATAGGGGGCTAAAAAAGTAAACAGGCAGGTTTAGGTAGCTATAGGGGCCATACAGGGAGACAGGGGGGTTTGGGAGCTATAGGGGGGGGGGGATTAGGGAGGGAGGGAGGGTTTTGATAGTAAGGGACCCCATATAAAAAGACAGGGAGGGTTTTAGGGGCTTTAGGTAGGCAAACTTTGGGAAATATAGGGGCTATACAACAGACTTTAGGGGGGCTACATGGCAGGGCTAGGGGGGGGTTTTATAGGAGGCAGGGGGCTATTTTACCCCGGGGAAAAGCAGGGGGGTTTTATAAAGGGAGGGTTGGGGGCTTATAATATAAGGCAGGGAGGGGTTATAGCAGGAGGGTGAACTATATATATAGCATGCGGGGGATATTGGAGGGGGGTGGGCTATATATATAGGCAGCAGGGGCGGGGGGGTATAAAAAGGCAGGGGTTTGGGGGGGCTTATATATAGGCAGGCGGGGTATATAGGCAGGGTGGGCTATTTTTATAGCAGCAGGGTATATAGGGAGGGTGGGCTTTTAAAATAAAAATTTTGGCAGGCGGTGGGCTTTAAAATATAGAGGGGGAAAAAAGGGGAAAAGGGGTTTTTGGGAGGCTGGTGGGATATAAGGCAAGGGGGGAAAAAGGGGTGGGGGTTTTTAAGGGGGGAAAAAAAAGAAATAAAAATCATTACTTACCTCCGCCCGCTCCCCTTGATGCCTGCGCTCCGCCCCTTGCTCGACGGGCGCGCGTTTGTGACTTTTTCACGCCGCCATTTTATCACTGAGAGCCCGGGGAAAGCAGGGGAGGCGGCAGCGCTGCCTTTAACGCTCGGGGGGGCCGAGCGGTTACCGAGGGAGCAGACGTAGGGGGCTGCCCCGGGGGGCCCCGGCCCCCCAAAAGCCCGGGCCCTGTCAGCTGCTACGTCTGCTCCTTTGTAGTTATTTTTTATTGTTCGCCCCCGCCACCCCCTCACATCACGCTCGGAAGTTAATAGTTTGGAACAGGGTGTAAGCACAGGGATTGGCTCTGCACCAAAGGGGAAAGGGAAACAGAAGACTACCCAAATTTCTAGAAATAAGGAAGGTTAGTTTAGGCTTTTTTTTTTTGTACAGGGTATTACAAGGGACCCTATGGAACCAAAAGTACATTTTGCCAACCACATTTTATTTGATTCAGGGGGAAGGGCCAATGGGCACAAAAGCCCTTTTTTATTGTAACCTTTTCCCCAATAAAAAATTTTCCCTTTTGCTGTAAATAGGAATCACTTATAATATCAAAAATTAATTTCCCCACATATAAATTTATTGCATTTTAAAGCCTTTTTGGATTTTTTTTCTTTTTTTTAGGTTTGTATATCTATTTCTCCTGCCCCATAATAAATGCCTCAGATTAGATTGCATTGGTAATGTGACAGGTCACCCTTTTCATTGGTTTTAAAATCAGTCTATTTTTTCTAAGAAATTAGCAAATTTGTAAATGTCTATAGTATAAATATGGACAATCAGGGGGTTGCCTGTAGCTTGTGAATAAAAAGTTTAACGCATGTACATTTTGATAGTATTAGATGTATCGAAATAGTACTGACAGTGTAAAAATAGTGTAAAAATATGGGAGGGAGTCGGAGGGACAGGTTTGCTTGCTTCAGCAAATATGTATGTATCATACTATAAGAAGTTACAGCAGGTCTAGTGTCTTGTCTAGTGTCTGTTATTTTAGCAATCTTAAAGAAGCTCAATTGAATCCCTTTAAATGTCTCCCTCTCCTCCCGTCATAGTCCACTGACCTCTTTTCAGAAGGAATTTCTAAAGTGCATTAAAGAACGGAACTGAAACTTGAACAGAAAGAACCTGGAACGGAATTTCACAGCTAATGAAGAATGAGCACAGCGAGGAATAATGAATGCGTCACTTTACCTGGTTATACTGGATTTTCACGTCAATTTAACATTTTTTAGAGGGGAATTTGTAAGGTTACATTTTTTTCTTGCGTTTTAGTATTTCTCTATCCCGATATAAAAAAGCCGGGCATTCCTGTATTCGCCAGCTGCAACATTACAGTGAATGTCCATCCTTGAATAGACGTTTCATTATCTAAATAGATTCAAGTTTCTGGGCTATTTCATTTCTTTTCATTTACTTATAGCATCTGAAGATCTGTTTTATGGCACTGAGCTCAAAATATAACATGCTGGCTGCCTGCTGCCACCAGTAGAGGGAGCTTATTGGGTACGGTTATGCATTGACTTTAATAATAAAACCGTTTTCAGAAAGCACCTTTAGTGACAACTGCCTCCAGGCCCCATGCTAACTTTTAAGTGGATTGTCAAATTTACGGACAATAAGCCTTCGTTATAAATTAAATCAAAAGGTCGGTACTCATCTCTTTTATTCCATTGTGGAAACTCCAGCAGTCTTTACAAGCTTTTCTTATGAGCGATTGGTACATGAGCACTACAGCAAATCAATGTCCTCAGTGCTCATATGCCATTTCATTGGCATCATGGTTCCCATCAATGAGCTGTGCTGCCAATAGAACAGCACATGATCGCTGAGGCCTCTGATTGACGTCAGCTGTCATCTTTCAAGAAAGATCAGAGCAACCACCGGAGCTTCTACACTGGATCATTGCAGGATTAAAGACAGAAGTAAAGGTTTTTCTGTTTTTATGCCATTGGTTGCTGTTTTGATTTTTCTTCTATAAGTGGAACAACTCCATTAAAGGGGATGTATTGGTTCTTTAGTTCGGCTGATTCATACTGCTCTCAGCTGCTCAACTCTAGAAATGCAGGTGCGTTTCTTCCCCTCCCAGCTGGGTGACATCACCCCCCCTTCACTGTTCATGCTGGCTCCTGAGACTCCCCTCCCCCCTCTCTGAGTCCACATGTCACTGTGTCTCTCCCTATCAGTCTTAGAGCTGTATACATACCACAGGCTGCATTCAATCTAGACTGAGCACTGATCTCTTCTCCTCTCACAGCTGGAGATTTGTTACAGTTGAATCCAGCTTTCTATAAATGGCCAGATCTCCCTTCTATGCAGGAGAGGCAGGGATCGACATCAATTGTGCTGTTTCCTGATTTTAGAAGCCCTGCCCTGTTATTTGTTTCTTTTGGCTGTGCAGAGTGAAAATGTGCCGGTCCCTTACTTTGAGTGAAAGGCAGGAATGCAAGCTCCGTGAAGACGGTCGACCGGGGGCAGAACAGAATGTAAAAGGCTCTCGCTAGTGAAATGCAAGGAGGAGGGGTCTTTACCGCACTAGATATCAGTGTAAACAGAAACAGAAGATAAGGAAAACTGTGAAAACAAGACAGCTTTGCTAATGACATCTAATTGCAAAGTTACTTGTTTTCACTGTCCTCTTATTCTGAAGACCATTTAATGAAATGATGCAACCGCTTTAAGTATAGACAGAGGATTTGGAGCTGTGTCAGAAAAACTGAGCTCTAACCACTCTAAAAATTTACAGAGGTTCCTCAAGTTAAAGTGGCCTCAGAATTCAATATTTTCACCATTCAATAGTCTTTCCTGGGACATTGTATCTTGAAGCCACACTCACCATACAATGTCACAGACACTGTTGATCTGCGGCAGAAGTGATGAGTGTAAGATCCAACCAATTACATGAACATTTTACTTGTAAACCATCTGTATAAGTGAGGTGCCTGCCTTGATTGACGGTCCAGTAGCGCCTCTCTACAGTACAGTGCGGTACTACATGTCCTGTACTGCTCTTACATGTATTAGTGAGGTGCATGCAGTGATTGGTGCTCTAGTGGCCTCTTCTAAAAGTACAGTGCTGTACACATGTCTGGAATTGTCTTACAATGATTAGTGAGGTGCATGCAGTGATTGGCGGGTCTGTAGCTCCTCTTACAGTACAGTGTGGTACTACATGTCCGTACTTACTACTGTATTAGTGAAGGGGGGTTT
>JAODAL010047930.1:0-29459 GCA_025379985.1 Phyllomedusa bahiana | reverse complement strand
CCCTGTGGGGGGGCGGGAGGGGGGGGGGGGGGGGGGGGGCACAACCCCCCCCAAAAAAAACCTTGGGCGCGTTACGCCACTAAAAAAGTCACCTGTCATTTATCTCCCCACCCGGCGGCTTCGCCGGGCGCGGGGAGAGAAGACGTAATCCTAGTTCTCTATGAGAACTGTGAATTACCGTAATGAATGGGCCATTTTCGGCCCGAAATTTGGCGCACTTCGGCGCGTAATTAGGGAAACCGAAATACGGCCCATTTTAAGCCGTGTGAACATAGCCTAAGAGTGTCGGACAGGGATGTTTAGGCCTCACAGGTGGATTGATTGTAGCGGCCCACCAGTTGAGCTGTTTCTGGGCCCACCGGTAGAGTTTATGTTAGGGATCCACCCTACAGCTACTGACTGTACATGCCTCCTATACTCTGCCTCTCTTTCGATGCTTTTCTGCCTCTCCTGAAGATACGTATGCAGTTAAAAAACATCTCCAGGTCAGCTATGCTCATGGGCCCTCCGGGGGTTTCTACTACTTTTCTGTGGGCCAGTCCGAGACTGTGTTTATGCCTGTAGCCTTCTTTGGAAGTTTCTTTACTTCTGAGAACTGTAATAGCACAGCATACAGCGCTATGCTCGCCTTCAAAATTGTGGGAAAAAAAAGGCGGATACCATAATAAATCACTGAGATTTGTCAGTCAGAATTTGATGGTCCCATCACAGAACCATGACGTTCTATTAAAGCCATTTAATATAATGCAAAATGGATTTATTTATCTTTTTGTAACAAATCTGAAAATGTCAGTCTAGAAAAGTGACAAATAATTGTGCAAAAATGTATCTACATCACATACTAGCTTGTTATAAAATCATCATTACTGTATGGAACAAATTCTAGAATATAAATTTAATAAGTACGTAGCAGAGGCTGGTTTGTGCAACATCATAAAAATAGAATATACGGTATGTATGAGATAAATAAAATATAGAATTGTGGCTAATTAAAAAAAATAGCAATTCCCTAATCCACATTTATAATTAGAATTGTTTCTTTTAGAATTGATCAAAATCTAGCACAATATGCTGCAGAATTCACGCTGCCAATCTTGTCTACATTCAGCCTATGGTACGACGGACATACAGTATCTGCTGACAAATTCACATGGCAGCAGTGGGGTATTGGTATTTTCTATAACTTCTCTGCCTTATTATCAGAACATTCCTGCTTGTAAATTGAGTCACTATAAGTATATGTTCACACGGCGTGTTCAATCCGTGTGTACATACGTTTATAGATGTGTGTTTGGATCTGTCTTTCGGACCCTAAACGAACCCAAACACGGATCTAACAACGTGCAGTGTGATTACATTGCTTTCAATGTATAACACACATCAGTGTTCAGATGCGTGATCGCCGATGTGTGTATACTTGCGTCTTTCTGATGCATCTTTTGGATCCATTCAAAGAATTGCTATGTCAATTCTTGATCCAAAAAACGCAGCAGACGCCCTATTTAAAACCATAGTGTGCGATCCTGCTGCAGCCAAAACGCATCCAAACACGCACCTGCATGTTGGATGCGTGTTGGATACGTTTTGGATCCGATTGATGCAACGTTTTTGGATGTGATTTTCGAATACAAAATCGGATCCAAAAACGCTATGTGAACAACCTCTAATAGTAACATTATATTTTATTACAAACCTAAGCATGTCTGTATTGTAATAGAAAGAAGAGAGGAACCTCTGCTGGGCATAATTGGCAATTACAGCTGTATTCATTTAAAGTGGTCATGCAGTTCATGCCAAAAGTAAATAATATGCTATTGCAGCCCAATAAAGTTAAAAAACCCCTATAGTCACCTTGGTCCTCTCCTCCGTACCAGCACCCGATCTCCCTCTCATCCTTGACCTTCATTCTCCTCTGAATGTGACGTCACTGCTGCAGCCTCAGTTTACATCAGTGTTCGCAGCCGTTCACTTCCAATGATGTGATGTAAAGGAGTGCCGCATAACCGGTGTATTGGTGACATCTCGTTCAAAAGAGAACAAAAGAAGCAGAAGACGGGGAGCACTGGAACATAAAAGCAGAGGAAGGTGAGTATAGACTTTTTTTTTATTTTATTGGAATACGATAGCATATTATTTAACTTTGGTATGAACTAGTTGACCCAATCAACTATCATGAATGAAACATAAATGAAATAAAAATGATCAAATACTTAAGAGACCAGTCATTATATTGCAATATTACACAGTTAATTTGTATGTCCACCAGAAAACAATATTTTACAACTAGGTTTAGAATACATTTTCATAAAAAGTATAGATAGGAATTTTATATTAATAGGGGTGCACTTATATTACAGCCACAAATCATGGCTATATGGTTCTAATGACCAAAGTAACAGCAGGATAGTTCTCTAAAACACATTCAATTTGGTATATTAGATCAGCAGTTGAATCATTAACCCATATTATTCCAGGGTTCCATACAGGGAAAGCATTGCCACAATCCTAATCCCACAAACTTTTTTCCCTGTAAGGCTAGGTTCACACGGCTTAACTGCGGGACGTAATTACGTCCTGCAATTACGCCGTGTGGCCGGGGGCGGGGAGGGAGCGGGGGGCCGGCACTTCGCCGGCCCATAGACAATCATTACTAGCGGCGCGCATACGCCGCTAGAAAGTGACATGGCGAGAGGAGACGTAATCCATAGTTCTCTATGAGAACTGTGGATTACCGTAATGAATGGGCCGTTTTCAGCCCGTAATTTGTGCACTTCGGCGCGTAATTACGGACCGAAATACGGCCCATTTTAAGCCGTATCTTTGATTAATAGAAAAAATGTTGCAAATGAATACTAAGCTATAGAGTTATGGTATGTTCACACTGCGTTTTGCGTCCGTGTGAACATTCGCTTTTCTGATGCATCTCCGGGTCCATCAGAACGGACCCAGAGACGCATCTATCAAATATCAGTGAGTTTATCACTGCCGGCAATGACAAACACACAGCGGCGTTCACATGAGAGATCGCCGCTGCGTGTTTGCATCGCTCCTGTCAGGTCCGTCTTTCGGATACGATCCAACAAATGACATGCAATTCTTTGATTGCATCCGAAAGACGGACCCGACAGACGCGATGCAAACACGCAGCGGCGATCTCTCATGTGGACGCCCATGTAAACGCCGCTGCGTGTTTGCATTGCCGGCAGTGATAAACTCACTGCTAATTGTTAGATGTGTCTCCGTTCTGATGGACCCAGAGACGCATCAGAAAAGCGTATGTTCATATGGGGGCAAGACGCCATGTGAACATGCCCTTTCTTGCCTTCTTAAAGGGCTTGTCTCACTACATTGATTCATCTTTCCTTAGTCCTATTTTCTCAGTTTCATTTTTTAATTAAGAGGCGTGTTTACTGGCTTCTACTGGCCACTACTTGTCTGCAGTGACAAGCTTTTGAGGACACCAGGTCTGTAGCCATAGCGACCAACACTGGCAACCTATCAGGAGAGATCAAATAGGTCTGTAACTATAGTGACCTGAGGAGCTGATGCAGCCCATACAAGAGGGGATATCTAGCAATAGGTAGGACACTGTTAATGGACACATATACTTGTTTTAGCAACATCTTTAACATAAAAAGCAATCCTTGTAGTGAGACAACTCCTGTAAAGTATGTATATAGGCTCCTCCATTATTTAGGTATAAAAGCTCCCCCATTAGGTAGGCATGTACATAGGCCCCTCTATAAGGTGGGTAATTAGATAGGCCTTCCATTATATAAGTAATTACTAGTAGGTAGGAAGACCCCCATTCTTAATAGAGCCCTCTTTCTGATACCTTAAAATAAAAAAATAAAACTCGCCTATCCCCATTCCACCGCTGAGCTCATCGCTCCTCTGGTTTGTGTCCAGTGCAGATAGCTTAATGCCACTTCTGCTGGGATGCTACTCTCGACATTTTGTAGGCCTCATATAGGAAGCCTTATAAAAGTGGCAGCGTCAGAAGCGGTGTGATGATGTCACTGTATCTTGCTACCTGCATCACTTACTTGTTTAGACAGCGTGATGTAGTGACTTCATCATGTACTGACAATTATGACTCCCTGCTCCACCATAGTTTTCAAAGACTAGAGTTTAAATGTTGCTTTACTGCTGCTCTATCAGTTATATATATATATACACACACATACCCTGTTTCCCCGAAAATAAGACATCCTCTGAAAATAAGACCAAGTGCAATTTTTTTCAAGCTCAGAAATATAATGCCTCCCCTGAAAATAAGACCTAGCGGCTCTTACCTTGTATGTGAGGCTACCTGGACAAGAGGTGCTCATTTAAGGAAAGTGCTATTGCTAGACATGATAGCTTGGGGGCAATGATTTTTTGTTCATAAATACCGAGATCAGTAACTGTACCATAGATTGTTTACATGGAAATAGAGTCACAAGAAATTCTTGATGTAAGTCAGTTTGGCTGGTTATGCAGATGTTTGTGATGACATGACTACAGTATATTAATAAATGTTGATTTTTTTATTCAACAATAAATGTGAATTCTTGTTTATGGAAAAATAAGGCAATCCCTGAAAATAATACCCAGTATGTCTTTAGGAGCAAAAAATAATATAAGACACTGTCTTAATTTTGGGGAAACAGGGTGTATGATTACTTATGTGAGCAAGTTTTAACAGCATAATTTTGGGTACATATATCTTAGGCTATGTTGAAACGGCATTTTAGTCCTCTTGGGACCTCTGATGTGGGTATAAATTTGGATACCAGGAAAAAGTATCCCAACAGGTCCTGTGATGCATCCATAAGGAACAATAGGGCAAACAGTCACTTTGGACTATGTTTACATTGTTTCTTGGATGTACACGCTTTCTTTCTGGCCAAAATAGTGTTATCAACCATACTAACTTGTTTGCCACAGAAAGTGTATATTTTTGGAAAACAAAGCGAACATTGTCCAAAAGTGCCTACGTTTGCCCTATTGTTTCCTAAGGATCTGTTATGGGACCCGTCAAGATACTTTCTCCAAGATACTTTCCCCAGGTATACAAACGTATACAAAGGTCCCAAATGTGTCCAAAACCTAGTGTGAACCCACCTCAACACCAGAATTATGCTGTTGAAAAGGACTGTTCGCCTATTTAGACTAGCATAAATATCATACACGTTTGGAAAAAAGAGCAAAAATAAAAATGACTATGTTTTGTCTGTTGTTCCCTATGGATTCATTGCGGCATCTGTCAGGATAACTTTTTCAAGTATGGATATATCTAAATGGATACCCACAATGGAGGTCGTAAATGGGACCGAAACACCATGTTAACCTAGCTTTAGCATTTAACATTTACACATTTTTATGGGGGTAATGCAAAAAAACCCCAAAATAAACATCACCATTATTTTAGTAATTCTTTTACACTGTTTGAGCAAAAACATTGCTTTGGGTCTCACTGCAGTACCATAATTGTGGAAACAAGAGGTTTTGGGTGTCATCAGGGCAGCTTCGGCAGTCAGGTGCCTTGATCAAGTTTAAATGAAAAAGATTTCCCACTGATATGGTACAAGATAGGAGCTGGTAATGGATGGGGGGGCAAAGAAGCTCTTGCAGTATAGGGCCCTGAAATCATTTATAGCAGCCTTGGGCTTTCCTATGCCATGCTATTTCACTCCGAAATGCTATAACAGGATTGGTGGGGGTCCGATTTCTGCAATGTTAACTGAATGGAGCTGTGTTGCAGTTCCCAAACTGTAAATTCCTTTTAGCCAAGTCCATTGTGCTATAAAATATTGACACTGGTAGAATTGTACATATGGGTTTACACACATTTTATTTTACAGAGAGTTTAATGTATAGACTTATGGATAATCACACGTGTCTAATAGTCAAACACCACACACTGAGGAAGATTTACCAATGTATCTACACCAGCTTTCTGTCTTCAACACAGTAAAAAAATATGACGTTCACGATGAAAGCCATATTTACAA
Source organism: Phyllomedusa bahiana (assembly GCA_025379985.1). Classification (NCBI taxonomy): domain Eukaryota; kingdom Metazoa; phylum Chordata; class Amphibia; order Anura; family Hylidae; genus Phyllomedusa; species Phyllomedusa bahiana. The sequence continues at coordinate 23,463 of JAODAL010047930.1, read as the reverse complement.
AGCCTCTGCTCAATTTTTTCGACAAATATGAATGTATTAAAAAAGTGGGCAGGATCCAGAGGTGCATTAAGTGATACCTGTTTGTGAACATTTTCCACCATTTACCTACTTAGAAAAGTGGGGGAAATAAAAATCCAGGTCCAACCTGGCATTGCTTTAAGCTTATGGAAAAGTCATCAAAAGAGTATGTCCTGTTTATGAATCTGGGGAAAGACAAGGCTTTTTTTGCTCATCTCAATGCTATCAATATACTGCTTTTTGACATTTCATAGCCAGGACTTCTTGATCTTGGATAATTTAGCTTTGTTACTGTGCTTAGTATCTGGACTTTGTCTAGAGGTAGTATCATCATTTTCTTCATTGGTGAATGATATTGTACTTGCTGGTGGAGAAGGTAGAAAAGTTATCTTCTCTGGAGATAGACTTGATGTTGTCTTTAGGACAAACCGTTCTTGAATAGTGTCTTTCAAATGGATTAACAGGTTATTTTGTTCAGGGTGGAGAACCCTAAGCCTCTTCTTCTTCTTACTTTTGAATTCACAACAGGTTGTACAGGCAACTGCCAGGATCCGAAACACATAGAACCACCCCAGATAATGCAACTCTACAATATTGAGAATAAAACACCCAAGTCCAACTCCAAACATGAAGTTTAGAAAGACAGTCTTCTCAGTAGCCCTGGAGACAAAGCAATCAGTCTTGGTGGGACAGGGGTAAGTGTGGCACTGGAAAAGATGAGAAACTTCAAAACCATAAAGGTAATATTGTCCAACTAAGAATGCCATTTCCATAATTGACCTGAGAACCACATGAACAATGTAAATTATATGCATCTTGTCAAACACTGGAATAGGACCTCGGATGGGATCATTAGCTATTTTTGGTCTAAACCTGTCTTCTTTCCTGGCTATATCTTTAACTTCTACGCGATCATCTTCTTCTGAACTTGTCAATAAAGGTTCTCCAATTGATAGGCTTTGAAGAAGTTCCATAACATAGGCCCTTTCAAGTTCAGTTTTCTCATCTTTAGCAATTTTATGGAGTACATAGATTATGTAAAAGATGGAAGGTGTGGACACCAAGACAATTTGAAATATCCAAAACCTAAGATGCGAGACAGGGGCAAAGCTATCATAGCATACATTGTTGCAACCTGGTTGAAGTGTGTTGCAGGTAAATTTAGACTGTTCATCTCCATACATTGCGTCTCCAACTAGTGTTACTAAGAGAATTCGGAAAATGAGTAGCATCGTCAGCCATATTTTTCCAATAACTGTTGAGTGGTTCTGGACCTCTGTCAGAAGGCGACCTAAAATCGACCAGTCGCCCATTTTTTAACCTGGATAGTAAGGAATGATAAAATATTAATTACAATTTGCAGAATTATAGTACTTTACTAGCAATCAAGACAAAGTCAAGTTAAGATGACAATGTTCCTTATTTATAGTATATAAGGAAAGAAAATATGTTCCAAAGCAGTTCATAATATATCTTATTACCTCTAAGCTAAACTGTAGGAAAGTGCTGATAGCAGTACAACCCAAACAATATCAACAATAGCTATATAAAAAAAAAAAAATATTCTAAGGTGTTATCCTGAGACTAACTCACTGGCTAAGATATGGTTAGGGCAGATTATGTCCTCATTCCATCATGTTTTACTATGAGAGCCTGTAATCTCAAGTAGATACTTGAATAAATATAATGAAAATAGGATACAGGCTCCTACCACTAAATTTTTGTGACTTAGGCCCCCTATTTGGTAGGGGTGTCCCATAGGAAGAGACCATTCCTGCAGGGAAATTTGACTGAACCTGCATGTGTATTTATGTTTTTATTTATTACACCAAATAATGTTACAACATACTCAAAAAAATTCTCTTTCTTGAGGTGGTATGTAAAAAAAATATGTAATTGAACCTTTTTTGTGGGGTGAGTGTTCGTTTTTACTGAGCTCACTGTCTGGTATAAATTATATGTTGGTACAATTCTAGTGATTCTGATATTATATAGCTTTCTTTATTTTTTTATTACTTTTACAAAATAAAATGTATTATTTATTGGCTTTGCATCACCAATAACTTTCTTTGATTTTTTATTTTTGATCTATGGACTCGTGTTAAAACTCTCCGGCCTGAAATGTAGTTTCCATTGTTTCTGTTTTGGGTTAGATGCAATGTTTTGACCTAAAAAATGCTATTTGATCTTTAGATATATATGTTTTTTTTTAACTTTCAATGCCATTTACCGTGCAGGATAAATAATGTTATATTTTAATTGGTCAGACTTTTATTGATGCGATAATACCAATTACGTGCAACTATTTTTCGAATTTTATTTTTCTATTTATAAAATGGTAAAAAAGTGGCTGTTTTATTTTATGAATAATTCTTCAGATTTTTAAGACTTTTAATTTTTTTTTTTACTTGAACATTGCACTCTATTCTGCAAAATGTTACTATTGCACAGTAGTATTCAATTATGACTCTCCTGTTACGCTTTGCATAAGGGAAGGTGTAATAAGACAACTGACTGCCATAACAACTGCTCAGCAATTGTGTCATGGTGGAGCTGACCGGAACATGGAACGGGGCAGCTCCCTTCTGTAGTGCAACTAAGATGCTGCAGTTATGTTGACCCAAATCAATGTACTAAAGCAGCTGGGTTATCTCTAAGGGCATGTCCCCACGGCACGGGTTTTCGGCCGGTTTTTCAGGGGGTTTGCGGTTTTGTAGACAGCCTGAAAAACCAGCTGAAAATGAGCACAATGGTGCTCTATGGAAAACCTGTGCAGCAGTCCCCACTGCACGGGTTTTCTGTCCGGCAGTTTTTCCGCACGCGGTCCGCGGTTTTCGGACTGAATTTGTGCTTGTGAATGTGAATGGGGAGGGCTTTTCTCCGCTCATCGAGGAGAAAAGTCGTCCCCCCCGCGGCCGAGGAGACGGCCGCAAACCAGGACAAGTACCGGTCGGGTAAACCGACCGATATTTGTCCTCTGCTGTGGGAACGCACCCTAATCCTGGCTGGTGAAGGCAAGTGCCCACTGTAATTAACAGTCATTACCTGCTGGGTATGGAATCGGCTCAGTGATGGTGCCTGCTACATACTTTCTTATGGACCACATGCATACAGTTATATGACACATCGGTAAAGGGCTAAAGAGGTTACCCAAGTAATATTTTTTTTTTAAGATGCTGCTACTTAACAAAGCAGGAAAAAAATTCACCTTTTTATTAAGGGTGCTTTCACACAGCGCAGTTTTGGTGCAGTTTTAGCTGTGTTCCAATTAAACTGCCTGTATTATCAGCAAGCTTCCTTCACTTATCTAAACTGTTGGAAAGTGAGTAATCAATTAGTGTGTTTGTAATCCACAAGACTTCAAACAAAGTAATTGATTACTTACTTGAAACACCTTTCTGAAAAATTTAAACAACTGAAAGAAGCTTGCTGGTAATAAAGGCAGTTTAAAACTGCACCGCGTGAAAGCACCCTAAGGGATGCTTTCACATGGTGCATTTGTGGTGCATTTTTGATGCGTTTTTTTTGTGCAGGAAGACACAGCAATTAATGCTGTACATTGCTGCACAAAAATCATGGCAAAAATCGTGGCAAAATCACGATTTTAACTGTGATTTTTGCCGGATTTTTTGTGCAGCAATGTACAGCATTAATTGCTTGTCTTCCTGCACAAAAAACACATTAAAAAAACGCACCAAAAATGCACTGTGAAAGCACCGTAACTGCTGTTCCAGCACTGGAGCTGTTGGTGTTGTTACCTTGTATTTGTTCACATTCTCCATGGCCTCAGCAGTCCATTCCTTTAACCCTTTTAAGCCACAGTGTGAAAGCCATTTACATACTAAGCTGTGATGTCAAGGGAATGGCACATGACTGCAAAAGCCGCTGATTAGCTGCACAGATCATGAAATTTTTAGTGCTGGAAAACAACCATGTGACCCTTTCCTTAATAAATAAAATCCGTCTTCTGTACATTCAGATGGTAAACCTATAATAAACCTGAAGAGTTTTCTAGTCTATACCATACTCTTTGGCTAGGTCTATACAGCATAGGAATACTGTTGGATTTTTGACGGATTCAGTATTTTGAATATGCTGCATACACTGCAATAAAAAATTTGTGCTGTAGTCTATGGAAAATCCGAAAAACAACCGTGATTTTTGCACAAATCTGCACCAAAAACTGCGGTCCTGCAATGTCAAAATGCTGTTGGATTTTGAAGGACATTTTGACATTTACTGTGTAGACCCAGCCTTTGAGATATACAGCCTGAGCTGCTTTGTAGATCCGTCTTGGGGACCGACAGACTCGGACCCAAAGACGGATCTAGCAATTAGCAGTGACTTTATCACTGCTCGCTATTAGAATTGACATGCAATTCTTTGCAAGGTGGACCCGAGCGGCGCTTTTGAAACACGCAGTGGCGATCTCTCATCTGAACGCTGCTGCGTTTTCCTAATAGCGAGCAGTGATAAAGTCACTGCTAATTGTTTAGATCCGTCTTGGGGTCCACTTTGTCGGTCCCCAACACGGATCTACAAAGCGCTTGTAACACAGAGTGAAAACTCCGTGTGAACAAACCCTATAATGTTTGCTGTATAATAAAAAGATGTAGATCCCCGATGACTTACAGAAATATTGCACGGAATAATAATCAGCACATTAGATGATGTGGCTCCATAAACAATCCCCACTGCTTGATATGATGGCATGAAACAAAGAGTACATACACATTCATGAATCAATGAGTTGTGAGATCACAGTTTGTATTTACCACTCGTAACACAGCTAGATACCTAGTTATTATGTCTGATAAAAGTCTGATCAGTATTTTGATCAGATAATTAGTAGGTATGTGGGTCACAATCATGACATGCTGGAATTTTATAATGAATGCTGAGCTCATTGACATATCAAATGTCTGATTTAGCTATTAATTTAAAATTTAGCTGAAATCATTACAAACACGACTGATGCTTTGTATCTTGTTGGAAATGAAATGCTAAAAAAACAACCTGGGGGGCATGACACTAAGTCTCCAGATGCAGCACACTGAAGGAGCTCCTGCCTGAAAGCCACAAAAAAGCAGCCTGCCCTACAGGAAATTATCCCTTAGATGGGGAAAAGGAGACCCTCGACCATCAGGAAGACCCCAGGGAAGGTTTGGTCCATACCAGCAGCTCAGATGGTCCTAGATACCTTGCCAATACAGCCTACATCCATCCTCCGCTCTGAATCCTCTGGCTGCAGACCGGTTGCAGCTAATATTGAGCGCGAGGCTCTTCCATCTCCCAGCTCAGCCATCATATAGAGCCTCCACATGCTCTGACACCATGGGTCCTGGGTCACCATCCCCCTCTCTGAATCTCGACACTGGTAGTAGGGCTCTGTCCTGGCAGGGGTCACCAAGTTTCTCTCCTGCACCACACAGCCCACATCTTATAGACCCTCGTCCATGGACTCATCTCTTACAGCTTCTACCCACTAAAGATGATTTGAAGACCCTACTTAGAGAGGAGATAGGTCTAAGACAAGATTTTAAGCAAATGGCGCCTCGAGTGGAAATGCTAGAGGAAGATCACAACAATACCCACAAATACCTTGCTCAGATGCATCCAACTATCTCCTCACAAATTTCTGTGGTTAGAGACCTGACAAGACAAACTGAAGATCTAGATAACTGCGGCTGAAGCAGATGTATTCCTGAGGCCCAGGGGGATGAAAATATGCAACAGATTCTGGACTCCATATTCCATCAGATACTGGGAGACCCTTCTCCTCAGACATTTAAATTGAATCGGGCGCATACCTCTACCCAGAGTCATTATCTGTTGCCTTCACAAATACACAGTTAAGGAAGAGATAATGGAGAAAGCTGAGCACCCTTGACTTTCAAGGATCCACAATCCAACTTTTTCCAGACCTATCGTAGTATACCCTGCAGAAGCGATGCTACCTGAAGCCTCTTCTGACAATCCTAAAGGAACATCAGATTCCATATTGATGGAACTTTCCCTTTACTCTGACTACACAACTGGAGGGTCGCTCAGTGGCACTCAGGGCTTTCTCAGATCTCCAGTCCCTCTGCGGGACTCTCCAAATCCCGGTTCCAAAAATGGATGACATGGAACTCCTTCCGCCACCTCCTCCACCGGTGAGGTAGGTGGCCACTGCAAAGGACATTTGCCAGGGCATTCTCCACCAGGACAGAAACCTTGTCGCTCATCCCACTGTTGATGTGATGACACTTCTCAAGATCGCTGAATAGCAGACTTCACCTTAATTTCTACCCTCCTGTCATATGAGGGTTTACCTTTTAAGTGCCTTTTTTCATGTTACCATTAACAGGGCAGTGCTTTACACAATGTTTGAATGTTTTAAGATGGCTTATTAAGCTCCTTAGTTTTTTTCTGTATTTGTCAACCTCTCTTGTTCCCCACTGTTTGTTGGGGTTTGACTTCCCGTCTTTTTTGGGAGGGGGATTCTCTCATTTGGGGTATACCTGTTGGGGACCCTCATCCGAGTAAAATTTTTCCTTTTTATACGTACCTCCTGCTCTCCGGAACCAAAGATGGTTATATCTAAGGGAACTTGTTCCCCCATACTTACTACCCTCCTTTGGTTATATAGCTGGTAACTCTTTGTTTTTGTTTATCGTCAGTCTCTGTATCGTCTGTCCTACCCTTCCCCTTCTGTCTTACCTTTTCCATCAATCAGGGTTACTTTTCTGCCACTGTACTCCTAGCCGATTTGGCCTCTATTCTTTATCTTGTTTACAAGACGGTGATATAATTATTGGCTCTTCCCTGATACATCATGATACGATGGGTTACACTGAATGTTAAATGCCTTAATTCTAACATAAAGAGATGTTTGGCTCTTAGGAAATGTAGGGCCTTAAAGGTCGATATAGTCTTCCCGCACTAGACTCATTACAATAACACTGGGTCGTTTAATTTTGCCAGACATTTTTAAAACATGTCCCCTCCAGATTCTGACATCTTTGATTGATCCAGCAGGGAGATATATTATATTTATTTGGGAAATTGATCACAATGTGCAATGTATATGTTCCCAACACCTTACAAATGACCTTTTTTTAACAAACTTCTGGCTAAACTTTCCCGGTTATCTCACTCAGCCATTCTTCTGGGTGGTGATTTCAACATGGTTTTCTCGGAGACCATGGATAAGTGCTCTCTGAAAAGTGGGCCCCCCTACTTCATCACAGGTTAGACTTTCAACAGCCTTTAGAAAAAACTATTAGAAACCAAGGCCTCTTTGATCTTTGGTGGAGTAATCATCCCAAAGAGAAGGTTTTTACTTTTTTTTCTTATCCCCACAAAATGCATACTAGGATTGATTACCTCTTTGGTAAAATACCAACACTCTTAATGTTGCTAGGCTCAAATATAGAGCTCATAATGTGGTCGGATTTTCAGACACCCCCTATTCGTCCCTGCCACTGGAGATTGAATGAGTTGCTTATTAAAAAAACAATCTATAGAAATACAGGAATCCCTTGTATCCTACGTTGACCTAAACACTGGCTCAGTCTCTTTGGCGGCCTACCTATGGGAAGCTCATAAAGCAGTTTTCAGGGACAACTGTATTGCAATGGGCTTAAAAAAAGACTATGTAGCGAAAAGACGTTGTCTCCAGTCTTTACTAAAAAACATTTGAGAGGATATGTCCCTGTGCACGAGCATACCCACTCTATGTCGCATAATTGATGCGCAAAATGAGGTTAAAGATATGGCCACTCGTAATGTGGAGAAATTTCTTTACTCAAAGCGGAAATTTTATGAATATGGCAATAAGGCCCACAACATCCTGGCCAGACAACTCAACGAGGACTGCAAAGTCCATGCCATAAGCTTTTCATGATACGGAGGGAACACTCCTTTATGATCCAAACTCTACTGCCAAATTATTTCTTGACTTCTTCTCCAAGCTTTATTCCTTACCGTCAGACCTCCCGCAGAGTAGTGAGGATTCACAGAAGTGTATTAGGGATTTCCTTCAAACTTGTCCTCTGCCCACTCTCCCTCCCGAGGCCGCTACCTCTCCTAATGCCCCCATATAGATGGATAAGCTCCTGGGGGTTATAGGGAATCTTCCAGCCAGAAAAGCACCTGGGCCTGATGGCCTTCCCCTTTCATGCTCTCCCTTTTTAATTCATTTCTGGGGGGATCTCCCATACCGGGCTCTATGTCCATATAAACCTTATCCAAGAAAACAGGCAAGGACCCAGCGCGAAATATAGGCCCATTTCTTTGCTCAATTCCGACCTAAACTTTTTCACAAGAATTTTAGCAAACAGATGGAATATAATATATAGTATAATATACAGTACAGTAATTAATCAGTAAGGATCAAGTTGGCTTTGTTCCTTTTCATCAAGGTGGTGACAACAATAGGAGGACTATTGATCTAGTTGATGCCTTAAATGCTCGAGCAGGACATGCCCTCTTTTTGAGCCTAAATGCTGAAAAAGCGTTTGATAGGCTGAGCTGGCTTTTCCTGTTTGAGACATTTGTGACTTTTGGATTTGATCACTATATTTACTATTTTGCCATAGGCAAACTTAAACTCAATCAGTTCTCTATCTGTTAAACACTAAAACATAACTTTTATTATATCTAACTCTTAACCTCTATACACACAAATTTAAAAACCTGATCTCTAACCTCATCATTTAACCCTTTTTGCTTCTGAAAGAGGGAATAACTCCCTTTCTATTATCAAGTCTGGTGGAACCCCACCTACTAACAGGGGAGCCTTATATCTATAGCAAAGTACTAGCTCCAGTAAGGGATCCCAAGCCAACTACTTGGGCAGTCATCCCTAATCTCATAGACACAGAACAAATAAGGCCCCCTTGTGACACCGTCTGCAGCAGGTGACACTTGTAGACAGAGGGGAGAGATCACAATTTAAAACGTCATATCTGACCTCGCCGACATGTTTCGCCAGCTAACCTGGCTTTATCAAGGCTTAGAGGTCCGATCACATGTGGTCTGAGCTCACTTCCTTTTATATCATGTTAGGTAAACACCCCGTTCAGGTGCTCACCAATTAGCCATCAGAGAATCCACATAAAACCCACTCCCCCTTCTGTGCGCACACTCATAACATATCCTGCTGAAATTGCCACCATGCTCTCATGAGCCAAAAACCTTCAGTCAAATTCGCCATCTCCATAACGGGCTTTTCGCCCCTTCTTATCGTACTGCCCGCGCCAATGCACTGCACCAACAGACACCCCAGCCCCGACTGCGATGGGCCCCCGCCTCACTTCTCTCATATTATTGCAACTGCGTGCCTCACCTAGAATGAACTAAGCAGACTAGGTGTCACATTACACACAACCCCACTTTATAAATTCCAAAACCCCCTTCTCTTAGTTTTTAATATGCATACTTGGGAACTAAACTCCCGTACAATAGACCCGTTTTTATTTCTCAAAAAGCACTTTCCTTATTGAAATATGCTATTATTCCAATGAGTGCAGGCCCCTTTAAAATTTTAAAGTATTGTCTCAAGCTAAATTAAAAAAAACCACTTCTTTTTTTACATGTAATATCTATTATTTTAATAAGCGGGGGGGTCTAGGGCCCCCACAGTTTGGGATTTGGGGACCCCTTTTCTGACGCAATTCCCTCCCATCTGCGTAATTTAAAAATTTTCCCCATTGCACATTGCCCCCCCCCTACAGAATGGCCAAGCAGGAATCCCCCTTGTTTTTTGGCCCCTTTTTGAGCTTTGATCGAAACCCCTCAACCCTCATCAGGTCCAGCCCGGATATCAAGAGGCTGATGGTGCGAGACAAAGATTTAAACTTTCCTTATTTGCATACTACTCTCCCCACCCTTCACTCCCTCCTAGAGCAATTTATAATCTCGGGGTATAAATTAATGCTCCAAAAAAGGTCTTTCATAACCTTCCCCTCGACTCATTGTAAAAGTAATTTCCCCTTTTAGATGGCAAATCACTCTCTCAAATTATCCAAAATTTGGGGCCCCTATGAAACACTTTACAATACAATTTTCTCCCCTTTTTAAAAAACTAAAATGCCCACTCCCCAAATGAACCTTTACCTATGTCTTCTTTGGCGAATTAATTCGGTTAAAAATAAACCTCTTTCCCAAAAAACCTCTTTTATTTTAAACCCTTCCCGTGGCGGACAATAGGGAAATTGAGATCCCTTAAAAAGGGAGCCATTCTCCCAATTTTTTTGGGCTCGGGTGGAAAGGGTGGCCGGATGTCATGAGATAGAAAAGAAAGGAGGGTTTTTGCACCTAAATTTTTTATTACTATGGGCCCTCCATTTGTACGTAATCCTTCCTGGACCTTTTGTAGTAACCTACTGAAAGTAGCAGAGAGGAAAACAAAAAAATTATGGAATGGCCCCTACACACCCCAATACTTCAGTCTTTGGCACTCAACCCTCTATCACTGACACGAATACATACCCTTGGTCCCATAAAGCGTTTACTTTCCAGATCTATGGAAATAATGCAAAAATCTAAATTTAGTCACAGGCCTCCCCATTCTTCCCCTTGACAACTTTTTGTGTACCCACCTAGTTACCTATGAGTCCTTTTGCCGGTTATTTTGCTCGACCACGGCAGGGCGGGAATGTTTTGATTTCCAACATTAACGAGACGCGCTCAGAGTAGTGAAGCTCATTCCTTTATGAGGCATTGTGTCACTGCTGTGTTTACTGGTTCCAGATATAATAATGCGTTATTCAACTGTATATATTATTGCATCCTTTTCTCCATCCATTCTTTAATATTATTGTTTTATTGCGCTGCCATCAGCGTGACCAGAATTCACATATGCACCTCTGTCCTTTGTTACGAAAGTTTTTTCTCTAGGGAGTGTGTTTTTTAAAGCTTTTCTGTGTCAATTTCCTGTTTAGTTATTTTCACTTAAATGTGACTGGCAGCAACGATCTTTGGGGCTAGCAGAAGCATCAATTTCTGACAGCAGACATAAGCAAGAACAGAAAACAACCAACAGTGGCATGCAAAGCAACAGAGCAGCAACAATCAAACAGCATCAGCAACCAACTGACCACCCACAGTTTTATACTTACTACTCGAGATAACCACAGATTCTGTATCAGTGATCATTGCTGTATCCAAGTGAATAAACCGCATTCTGTTTTCATACCCTGTGTATACTATATCTACTAACGCTGAGCCTTCTAGGATCCCTGTCTGCTCCACAATCTGGAGACGAGGTAGGAAAGTCTCCCAGTCACTATCATCACCAGCCAGTTACCCTTCATTGCCTCATTTGGGGACAGAACAGTCAGAAATTGCTTCTTGATGCCTCAATACATCAGTCAGACAATTGCGGCTTTAGAGCTCAAGGACATCAGTCAGAAATTCACGCCTTAACAGCCCAAGCGACTAACAGTCAGAATCTCCCTATCAACAAGTAACAACTGTGCATAATACCTCACGTTGCTTCACGGTCCACCCCAGACTTGGAAAAACCCCGCAATTCATCCGCAATCGCTCAAACTCACCCTGGCAATCTTATTCTGGTGTCCCGTAGAAGCCTGTGCCTGCTATTTTCAGACCCCCAAATCAAAAAATTGATTTTCTTCAAGAGACAGGTGCACCTTAATAAAATGGCTGAAAACAACCCAAAGGCCTTTTTGTTGCCCCCCCCAATTTTCCTGCGCTGATTGAAACACACAGCAAGGACAACTTGATACTGAGGATTTTGAAAGCAGGAAGCAGAACCTCGCACTCCAGCATACCAGTTCGTCCGACCAAACACGCTCTCTCATAAACCGACACTAAAGCCGTATTGAAAACTTATCACAATATAAAAGAGAGCTCGTGATAACCTGTGAAGAGCGATGGGAACGAGTTACCTCCCCTTATGTCCGGCTTATCATTCCTCTCAAAGGTTGATGCCGGAGCCTACAAGAAGCCTGTTGCAACGGTTTATACAAACAGCCACACGAAAAATATAAGCGATTGTTTGCAAAGGTATAATCACCATCTTAAAAGACTCAAATGTCATGCAGCCTAACAGAACGCTTGCAACAAGTCAGAATCAGTGGAAAGAGAAAGAGACGTCATGGTCAGAATGCTAAAGATAAGTGGAACGCCGAATCTCTCACTTACAGGAGACCAGATCGGACACAGAATCAACTCATCTAAACATTCACACGAACATACAAATCAACTTGCTCATAAGCTCAGTCCTTAGATGACAGGAATACTAGAGGCCCGCATCGATCATAACAAGCCAAAAAATACTTTGCCTTCAGAGAGAAGGAAGTAATGGCAGAAAGGAAACGTGCAGAGGCGCATGGCGAAAGAAACGTGCAGAAGCAGAGCTCAGGCAAAAAGAGCAAAGTGCGAAGCAGAGGCGTCAGCTAAAAGAGCAGTGCAGACGCAGAGAGGCTCATGCTGAAAGAAAACGTGCAGAGGCCTCAGGCTAGAAAGAGAAAGGTGCAGAAGCAAAGCTCAGGCTGAAGGAGTGGCAGATAGAAAGTGAGCAGAATCAGAGGCTCGGATAAAAATTCTTCACAATAAGATGAAAGAGGAAATCGCATTTGTCTAAATTATAAGGAACATGAGCGAGCGTAATGAAGCCAATGTATCATGATCCAGTTTGCTTGCCAACAGTAACGGACAATCCAGTTGATCGCACCAGTGACTATCGTGCGAAGCAGTTACACTTCAGAGCCCCCATGTCTCCATACTGTTCAATTGACAACACTGAAACCTCCAAGTCAGCTCTACCTCATCGCTGATGCCAATCCACAGCACGCACCAACTAATGACCATCACCTAGAATGTGCCTTCTCAGGACACATATCACAGGTAAGATGGCTTTCATGTGTTTTCTGGCAAGTACCACAGCGTGAGCAGCGGACATCAGAACTTCCAGAGGATAAACCACAGCTCACCCCAGCAGCAACATCATATCTCCCGGGAACATCACACCTTATCACGCCAGGCAAGCTCATAACACCCAAGGGTACCACGAGCTTGACACGGCAATAAGCAGTGAAACGCCAGATATACTCAGATTTTCTCTAAGGTACACTGGTTAGCCAGGACTGATTAACACCATCTTTCAAAATTTGATGACCGCGCAGAGAGCTACAGAGCCTGGAAATGCACCTGTCAAAGCTCATTGCCAACCTTAACCAAACTGCAGTACGCAGGAAGCTTGATCTCAGGTCAAATGCGCGACCCCGCTCTAACAAATCGCATCAAGAGCCCCAGAACCGTCTATGTGGACAAGCAGAAGCGTTTATGCGCTGCCTGGCAGAGACTTTGAACGTACCTTTGGCAGCGCGGAGCGATAGAGAAAGCCCCTATTACAAGAGACTGCAGAACATTCCCAAAGATCATCTCACAGAAATCCACCAAGCTTCAGGACTTAAGTGATCTACTCATGGAACTGGAACTCGCTAAAGAGACCCTCGTCTGTCTGACTATGCTACCTGATCCGCCCATGGGGTTGATCCAATTGTCGTCAAAGCTGCCTTACAGTTTGCAAGAGAAGTGGTCAACTTCATCTCAATATACAAAAGGACACACAATTCACCTTTCCATCCATTTCAATTCATTTCAGCAGGTTACATCGAATGAGCAGCGCCAGATGAGGAAGACCCCAGTCTGAATTCTGGAGCTCAACACTACAACTGTCACTTCATCTTCAAGGTACGAAGAAGAGTCACACAGAAACACAGAGCACTTTAAGAACAGTGGTGAGTGTTAGAAAGACAACCTGCCCACCACCTGCAGCACCCACGGGTAAAGCACCATACTAACTCTCCAGTAACAAGTCCTTCCAACCGTGGAATGTCCCATTCATAAAACAAACTCACCTCACTAACAAATGCAGGCGGATGATTTAGATCCAAACACAATACAGTCGTAGCGCAAGAAAATCCTCAACTGAGCTGACAGGTTATGTTTCAGATGCTGCGCTTTCATTGGAGCATATGGCTAAGGACTGTAAATCTGAAATTAATGTGGAGATGACACAGCGACAGACATGCACAGCTATGCACCCAACCCCACTCACCAGCGATTCTATCCACTGCAAGTGACCAGTATACTGCAACAAGCCATGGCGGGGAGACCCCCGAAAAAAAAAAAAAACACTCGTAACACTGCCACAGATTTTTCCTGCACATGTTTGGAGTATGTGGAGAAGAGCCAAAGTGACAAAATGTAGTGCAGAATATGTCCTTATCAAGGTTTAACCCAGAGAGTACAACCAGAAAAGGCCGTAAAAAAGTACGCGATCATGACGACCAAAGCAACCTGTCCTTAGGCTGGACCAAAGATCTTTGAAGCTTTGTACTCAAAGGACCCACAAAACCCTATACTTAAATACCTGCTCATGCATCAAAGAGACGTTTTGAATAATAGCAACATGGATTCATCGCCTCTGCCTATCAACGTAATACACGACAGATACTGACCCCCTACCTATACTGATCGAATGCGACATATACCCGATCACAGAGATTAGATTCCTACCCAGAAGCTGCATTTCATACCAACCAACACCTAGGCACCTAGCCAGCGTCATATCCCCACTTTGGATTGTACAGCACGAGATTCTACACCTGCTTGGCAGAGACAATCTAAGGGTACACACAAGGTGCGACAAAACCGTGTAACTGTCCTGACTACGCCCCGTACGCCCAAGTACTAGACTTTGGGAAGGGTAGTCATAGGAAATGTATTCTTGATCAATCATGGAATTGACTACCTTTAAGACTTACTTTGCAAGGGGACTGACGACATCTTACATAAAGCCGTGCCTCATCACTATGAGTTGAAAGAAAGCTTCCAGACCTCATACAGCTGCCCTACATCATTCCTTCCCCCTATGCTGACATCCGGGGAGATCAATGTATTCTACACATCCACAAGCGATACGAAAAGTACGCCCTTTTCAGTAGAGAGACAGAGAATTCCTCAGAGA
Source organism: Phyllomedusa bahiana (assembly GCA_025379985.1). Lineage (NCBI taxonomy): Eukaryota > Metazoa > Chordata > Amphibia > Anura > Hylidae > Phyllomedusa > Phyllomedusa bahiana. The sequence continues at coordinate 8,459 of JAODAL010047930.1, read as the reverse complement.
TAATGGACAGAGTGAGATCTACGTAAGTAGATGAAACCGATCACTGGTTTCTCCATTACCCTTCCTAGTAAAAAAGACCTTCTCATAGTGAAACACACAATAACTGGGAACAAGCTACTTGTCAAGATTTAACTCTCTTCAGCGACACCCTAAAATCAGCAAGCCTTGAAATGGCGTGAGATGACCATTGGTCTCGCATTTAAGTACTAGAATATTCCAGAACAACTATGAAGAACCGCTCCATCCCTAAAAGAAGAACAAGTGAGTGCGGATACATGCGCATTGGAGGACTTAAACATCTCCAATCCAAGTACCCATCTTGCAGACGGTGACAGCGACCTTCCAGCATCATCTCCATCCTCAGCAGAGCCACCCACTTGTATGCCCCAAGATCAGAATAAGAGAAATTTCCAACAGCACAGTATTTGCATCTCCAGATGACTTCGTAGGCAGAAGTCGAGAATGCCTCCCAACAGTAACATTCGATTGTCCACTTGAAAGCAAGAAAGTCCAAGAAGCGAGTCTTCAACGGAAACTCAGCAGACTCATTGCTCTGGAGGAGCATTGGCTTCAAAAGACCCCTGAAGAACCCACAACAGACATATGCTGTCAGCACTGAAATGACATAGCAGTTTTGAAGAACATCAAACAACGCTGACCAAACTGGCCAACCATCATTGGCAGTACCAACCCACAGTGATCTGCTCCGGTCACGACAACAATGACAGCTGCTGTGGTGCCGTAAACCCCTTACCAATGGAAACTCCCATAGTCCACCTCCAGTAACTTCTCAAGACGAGGAAGAGAGAGCGAGGCCTGTCCACAGCAATCGGAACTTCCACTTCACTGAACAGGGAAATGTCTCACCCGTCCTCCACTGCTGTCAACACAAAACACCCCCACATCGCCTTGGGCCACACCTGAGACCACCATTTCTGGGGAGCCATCTGCATTGTGTCCCAGGGTCCAGTTCCTTAGCAACCAGCCCAAGCTGAAACTGTTTGCGCACAAAAGCAAGAATTTCACGAAGCAGAACTTGGCAAACTGAATGTCGGCAGAAACTATCTCACCAAAAGAAGCTGGAGAATTCCACACAGACAGCAACCTTTTAGCTGGGGATGCCACTGATTCCTCCCAAGGAATCCCAAAGTGCCAAGGGAACAAGTCAAAATCTGCTCATCACCAGATTGTAACCCCAAGAACCATAGCGTAGGAAACAAAGTGAACTCTTGGAGTCAACACACCCACCAAAGCCTGTCTTTAGCTCCATCAGAGTCACCTGACTCATCTTTGGGACAGGAATTAACTAAAGGAGATCAAAAATATATGTCCTCCAGCTCATTGCCTCACATCGGCACTTCCTGCTGGTTTCCACAATGCACACTTCCACCCGAGACCGCATTTCACTGAAGAAAAAGAATGTCAACAACCACAACCACATCAAAAGAATGGAGACCTCGTGTTAATGAAGAAAATAACAAACCGAAAGGATTGACTGGCCAATGGGACTAGTTACAAGTGTTCTTCCAGCAAAGAATTGCAAACCGGAAGGAGGAGTTGAAAGATAGCCAGGAAGGGTAGCCTAAAACATTTGCAAGGCCAATCAAGAACGAACTCATTCTGATACGCCCATTGAGATGTTCCTTAAGGAATAACTAGGCCGAACTTAGATTCATATTCCTCAGTTTAAAAACAGACTACCTTAGTATGCGTATACTTGCATCTCTAACATGTTTTGTTAGAGTAGTGGACTATAATTTCATAAGACATTAGTTTAAGTGAAATCCCCCTATGGAAATTTCAGACGGAGTGTGCTTTCTGTTCAGTATGTATTGTTATTCCACTGTAAAAATTAGTTGCATCCTTTTCTCCCTCCATCCATTCTTTATAAATGTATTTGATGATGCGCGACTGCCAACTGCTGACCAGAATTACATATTCTCCTCTGTCCTTGTTCGCGTAAAGTTTTTCTCTTAGCGGAGTGATGTTTTTTAAAGCTTTTGCTGTGTACCAATTCTCCTTTAGTTAGTTTTCTATAATGTGACTGGAGCACACATCTTATGGTATAGCAGAAGCATCATATCTGACCATCCAGACATTCAGCAAACAGAAAACAACAACTAGTGCCAAGCAAAGCAACAGAGCAGCAACAACAACAAGCAGCAGCAGCAACATACTTGCACAACGGTTTATACTACTACAGAGATAACCACAGTTCTGATATCAGTGATCATTGCTGTATCCCAAGGTGAATAAACCGCATTCTGTTTTTCAACACTGTGTTACTATAGACTACTAAGCCTGACCTGCCTAGGTCCAGCTCTGCTCCACTCTTCTGCGGATACTAAGGTAGTGAAAGTCACCCAGTCACTATCATCCACCAGCCAGTACTCCTTCAATTCGCCTCATGTTTGGAGGACCCGAACACATTGCAAAAAAGAACATAACCTCCCTCCAAGATCTAGCTTTCATTACCTCCCAATTGGCCACCTTCTCTTCTCTCTATACGGCACCAACACCTTGTCTATTCCCACGCAGTTCGAATGGATATGTAAAGCGGATACCACGACAAAGGACCTTATCTCTGCGATCTACACAATCCTATCCGACCCATAACCAGATCAGAGCCTCTCCCATAAATACATAGAAAAGTGTGAATTATATTTATGTAGACCCATTTTCTATACCACCTGTCAGGCCATATGGAAGGCAGTGTCTAAATCATCAATTTATACTACCTATAAAGAAAACTTGTATAAAATATTGCTATTCTGGTAACCACAACTCCTGATGTTCTAACACAAATGGGATCCTCGAGATCTTTGACCCTGCTGGAAGACAAGTGTACTTCTTAAGTTCCTTATCAACATTTCTTGAGACCTGCTGCTTTTACCACCATTTTGGATGCAGAGAGGAACTTTTAGCTAAAATACCTGAGTTACATTACCACCTAGATCCTCTAATATACTACTTAACGGCCTAATATAAATATTCCCTAAAGCTAAAGCCATTGTCCTCCTACACATCCTCTCAGGTGCCAGATGCCTTATTTAAGGAAATTGGTGTCAGTCCCTCCCTCCTGACATTTTGGGCCTTATTTAAAGAATGAGGGAAATTCGCCAAATGATATGATAGACTTTATTTGATAAAACTTGGTCCATATAGAACAAGTACTGGATTGTTAACCCCCCTTGACTTCCGAGTTACTTTATTTTATTGGCTCTCCCACCCTGTCCCCTCCTGTCCCTCCTCTGTGTGTATCTTATGTCTCTAGTCTTTGTCTTCCAAGTTAAAGCATGTTCTTCATACTGGTCAGAAAGCTGTTACGTGTCATCATATATTCTCGCTGGACTTTGTGTAGCTACGGCACGGCTTTCTTTCATCATATTTTTTCTCCTGTAAAACACTCCTATGCTCCTTGTTTTTCAAGATTTAGGATTGGATATCTAAATTTTTCCACAGCTGGAGAATTATTTACTTTCTTTCCGTGCTTTGTTGTTTAGTGATTTGCTGACACAAATTGATATCTCTCACTGTTTGTATTATATTGAAAAACTATAATAAAACTTTAATAAAATAAAAAAATCCATCCTTCCCAGGAAATTCATCATTTATTGAAGTCATAGCAGTGGCACTTCGTCTAAATGATGAATACTGTATTACTGGAAGGTTGGATTTTTTTTTTTTACCGAGATATGGGATTTAAAAGGGGGTTCCCATTATAGACTTTGATGGCATATTGCTAGAATATGCCATCAAAGTCTGATAAGGGCGGGTCCCACCTCTGGGACCCTAACCTTTCTTGGGAACAGGCCCCGAAAGTTACAGAACAGAATAGAGAGCCAATCGCGCTTGCGTACAACTCTTCATTCTGTTGTATAGGAGTTCCAAATACAGCTGAGTACAGTGTTTGGCTCTGGTTGGAACTCCATAGAACAGAATGGAGAGACAGTCTGCTCTGTAACTTTCAGGGGCCCGTCCCCAATATAGGTGTGAGTGCCAGAGGTAGGACCCACACCTATTAAAATTTTATGGCATAAGATTGGTTTGCAGAGATTAGTGCGGTTCAAAGAATGGAAGAATGATAGCCCAAACTCCAGAGCAAGCATATAAATTCACTAGGACCTGGTCTAGCTGGTCCCTTTTCAAACACTCACCACTTTATCTTTCAATCACCTGTTAGTCTGGGATTGGCTGTAGGCAGTCTAATGCTACTCTCCTCCTCTACATTGGGCTTCCCCGTTATACTCTTGTTTTCCGTTCCCCCTTCTTCCACTCCCCCTCCGTTTTTGTTTTGTGTGTGTGTGTCCCTTTTCCCTCTCTGTCTTGTGAGATTGCCTGTTGTTGTATGGGTGTATTTTCCTCTCTGTTATGTTGGGTGTGGGTTGTTTTTTTTTTTGTTTTTCTCTTTCTTCTCTTTCTTTTGGGTATGTGGGTGCTTACAGCTCCCCCTTTTTTATTTTTTGTTCATATTTTTTTTTCTTTTTTATATAATAATATATATATAACATATATATATATATATCAATATAATATATATTTTTTTTTTGTTGTTTATTGCTACTAGCTTGTAGTATATGTTCATTTTCTGCATATCTCTTGGCAATTTTCAGGAAAGTGACATGATGTCTTAGTGATTAAGATCCTTTTCTTTTTTCTATTGCCGATGCAGTTCTTGCTTCGTTATGATGTGACCTTGACATACTGCTTGCTGTGAGTTTATGTTCATTGACATATTCTGTTCAATAAAATTTCTCGAATTTGAAAAAAAAAAAAAAATTTTATGGCATATTCTAGCAATATGCCATCAAAGTCTTTGGCGGGAACACCCCTTCAACAAGAAGGGCGGCATATGTGAAATTTGGTGTTTAAACGGCAAATTTCATGCTACTAAAAGGCATAGAATGTGCCTGATTTATGAACCCCCTATTAAGCAGGTCATAAATCAGGCGCATTTCAGCACTTGAGCGACAGTTCCGATTGTAATGCGCCCAGAAAAGCCGTAGCAAAGCTATAAATATGTAGCTTCGCTACAGTTCTAGTGTGCCCCACCTCCCCCAAGATTGGGCGCATTACAAAGCGCCACAGGCGCCACTGGAAGAGAATGTTATTAGCACATAGCAGCCAGGAATGGTTCAAACATAGCGGCAACCCTATCTTTCCAATGTTTTCTATATTGTTATCGGTGATTACATTAAATATTTACTTTTGAAATTAAAATTGTCATTTTCATACATTAAAGCATACCCTGTTTCCCCGAAAATAAGACAGTGTCTTATATTAATTTTTGCTCCTAAGACTAAGAGCTAAGACTTATTTTAGGGGATGTTTTTTTTTTTTCTATGAGCAATAATTCACATTTATTGTTGAACCAAACATCAACATGTATTAATATACTGTAGTGATTTCATCACAAACATCAGCATAAGCAGCCAAACTCTGAATTTCATAACTGAAAATGTACTATGTCTTATTTTCGGCGGTGTCTTATTTTCGGGGAAACAGGGAAAGCACCTGCTAGTTAATAGTTGTAATAGTTGAAATTCTTTATGTTTTATGTTAGTATAATCTTGTACCGTGTTAGCCATAGAAAGCAGTAGAAGAATGAAGAAGAGAGCTAGTACTCTCGAAAGCTTACCATCAAATATACTCAGATAGCCTCTAAAAGGTGTCACCTGATTTCTTCACTCTTTTTCATATTTTATACTGAGAGGGCAATGACTGGTCATTTTCATTTACTAAAATTCAGGAAACATAAACACCCTCTTGTTAATGATAGTAATAGTTGAAATTATTCATGTTTAATATAAGTATAATATTGTACTGTGTTAGAAATTTAAAGCAGTAGAAGAGTGAAGAAGAGAGCTAGTGCTCTCGAAAGATTAACATCAAATGAACTCAGCTACCTTCTAAAAGGTATTGCCTGATTTCTTCACTCTTATTTACGTTTCATGTTGACAGAGCATTTAATACTTTAGTTATGATTTATCTTGTTTTTACTGTCACTTTAGATATTACCGTTACTGTGAAAATGTATAAAAGTAATTTTTATTATTTCTAAATATAATTTCCCTATGCGCATTGCATAGCTTCTTACTCAAACAAGTTTGCTATCTTTTTACCCTTGAACAGAAAGTAAGTACAGACAAACCTGCTGAAGGTTGATAAATGTCACAGACTTACCGTATTGTGAACAGAAGGCTCTCATAGGTGACAGTCACATCGTGTGGCTCCAGGTTCGATCAGTCTGGGTATGCTGCACTGTCTCTCTGGGCCACTGTTTGGAGAATGGGCTGACAGCACACATCCAAATTGTTTAGCACACACGCTCATTGTACACCATAGGAGGACAAAAAGGTTTAATTTACAGTGAGTGACAAAGACACAAGTGTGACATGGGGTCATTACCTCTTTTGCAGCTATTCTGCAACTCAGCACAACAGAACATGCCAGAAAAAGGCAAAGAGAAGAAGCAGATCCGTTATTTGCCCTAGACCTAACACTGGATCTGAGGTACAGGTATTTCATTGGGGCAGGCACATATGGGCTCGTGAAGTTACACTACAGGACACTAATTGATATTCAGATGTCAAATGTTGAAATCAGATTTTTAGGTGAAAACAGGGTCGACACAATAGGCATCAATTACTGAAGCTGCCTACAGAAATTAGATATGTTAGTTGCTGGTATGAATAGAAATAATGGACAGTTTAATGTATATGTCAGATGCTCTTTCCCCTGAAAAACCCTAATGTAAGTATACTGACAAGTGTCATATCTTACATTTATTTTGATGACTTTGATGTTTTTAGAATAGGCCATCAATGCTTAAATGGTCTGGTCCAACATCCAGGACAAGTCCTTGCTCCTGCGTAAACATTTAAAGGGATGCCGCATTTTCAGTAGTGTTACAATACCTTCATAATGCTAATCATGGTGGACTCAGAGGTTGCACCACCAGATAACAAACATTGAAGACCTAAGGATCATATATCGGCATCATTGGTGGTTGGAAAGCCAGGCTGGGGCTGTGACCCAGGTCCTTTGACTGGGTTCACATGAGACATCTTCCCAGTAAATACTAGTTTGTGGAGTAGTCAGTGTTTGGTTTCTGTAGAATAGGAGTTCCTAGTGCTTTTATTGTTTCCTGACCAGTTTCCCATTCCTGACCCTTCGACCTTGACCTAGGCTTGTGAATGCCAGCAACTTTAACTGCTGTCTCATTGCTGACCTTGTCTGACCCTATGAACTACCAGTCTCCTGAATCTTCACTCCTGCAATTACAGTATGTTAGAAAAAGGGTATAACTATAGAGGTGCAGAGGCTCTTGTTGCTCCTGGCCCATGGGGCCTAATAACTATCTATCTATCTATCTATCTATCTATATATATATATACACACACACACAGCAGGTTAAAAAAGTATTGAACACGTCACTAATTTTGTAGGTTAATATATTTCTAAAGGTGTCATTAACATGAAATTCTCACCAGATGTTGGTAACAACCCATCCAATCCACACAGGCAAATAAATCCAACCATAGATGTCCATAAATGAAGTTAGATGTAATAATAAAGAATGACTCAGTAAAATGAAAAGTACTGAACATGCTTACTAAAATGTATTTAATAATTCGTACAAAAGCCTTTGTTGGTGATGAGAGCTTTAAGGTGCTTCCTGTATGGAGAAACTAGTCGCACGCATTGCTCAGGTGGGATTTCGGTCCATTCTTCCACACAAATACTCTTAATATCCTATAGGTTCCGTGGGCTCCATCTATGATCTCTGAGCTTTAGTTCCGTCCATAGATTTTCTATTGGATTCAGGTCAGTTGCAAAACGCGCCAAAACAGTGCCTCTTTCAGTGGCTTTTGACAAAAAGTTTTAGTACCGTTTTTATCCACTGCCGTCTATACATAGCTTTATAGTTTTCTTTGAAACAATTGTACCTGCTGATTCCAGGTCTTTATGTAGCTCATCACAGATGGTCCTTGGCTCTTGGACAACTCTCATGATAATTATTTTCACTCATTTATCTGAAATCTGATGTTCTTTCCACTTTCCATAGATTATGGCCCAAACAGTGCACACAGAAACCTTCAGTAGTTTAAAAATTCTTCTTTCACCGATGCCATCGGTATGTTTTGCAACATCTTGGGAAGGTCTTGAGACAGTTCTCTCTTCCTTCATGTGTTCAATACTTTTTTCCTGTGTCATTTCTCTTTATTACACATAACTTAATCTATGGTTTGATTTCTTTTCCTGTGTAGATTGGATTAGTTGTTATCAGGCCCGGACTGACCATCGGGCAAACCGGGCATTTGCCCGGCGGGCCGCTGGCGTCCGGGCCGCAGGTGCGCTCGGATCGCCCCCCGAGGAGGAAAGGTGTTCCCCCCCTGGGGGCCCGAGTTTCCCCACCGGCTGTGCCGCTAAAAAGGGGGGGGTGGTCCGCCCCCGGG
>JAODAL010047929.1:0-29459 GCA_025379985.1 Phyllomedusa bahiana | reverse complement strand
CCGCAAAAAAAATAAAACTGTTGGGAAAAGAGAATAAAAATTGCAGTAAGAAATGATCATTTTAAAAAAAGTTTTCAAGAGGACCATTTCTGTTTGAAAAGGAATGTGAAGTAGACGGCAACTAATCGGTGACCTCGGCAATTGGGGCCACAACATCATCAGAGATCTATGCTGATTCATCTTGATGAAAGTCAAACGATCCACATTATCTGTGGAAAGCCGGATGCGTTTGTCTGTAATGACTCCTCCAGCTGTGCTGAAGGTCCGCTCAGATATGACGCTGGCTGCTGGGCAGGACAACACCTTTATGGCGTGACGAGCCAGCTCGGGCCATTCGTCCATTTTGGATACCCAGAAGTCTATTGGGTCCGGAACACATGCAAAAACATCGGTGTTGAGACGCAGATAGTCGTGCACCATGATCTTAAGCTGATCTCTGTGTGTTGGATGTGTGCCCTGCATTGCATGCGTTGGTGAGGTGGTAAACAAATTGCCGAGGTCACCCATTAGGCTTCTGCCACCTTGCCTGCTGCTGCCGCTACGCCTACTTGGCACTCTACTGCTGTCACGTCGCTGATGTTGTTCCACCGTGACATTTGGGGAACGTGAAGCAGACGCAAACAGATGTCACCAGTAGATAAATCACCAAGTTCTCCATTTATTGCATATTAATCTCTATTTTGGTGTTTGGAATGAAAGTGCTGATTTTTGTTTTGTACCGGGGATCAGGAGGGTGGCACCCAGTAACTGTTGTTCATTTTGATGGCCTTATTGCGAGGATCATGTTGGAGGAATTGGATCATCCAAGCACTCATGTGAGAGTTGGAGCCTTGTTTTCCCAAGCCTCTGGGTCGAGGGGCACTAGCAAACTGATCTTCCTCATCTTCCTCCTCCGCCTCAATTCGCGCCAACCTCTTCCAAGGCAGGGACGTCGGTAACATCGGTGTCTAGGATACCTCTCCTCCTCCTCCTCCGCTGCCTCCGGCACAGACTTGCCTGAGATGATGCACCCTGAGAGCTGATGCGCCACCTTGCACTAGCTCTGGACCCGAACCACTGCCTAATGAAGGGCCGATGAAATTGTGAAAAATGTCGGGCCTTGTGGATTTGACGGAGAGAAAGGCTCCGTGTCCGCATCTGTGTCCGTCTCCTCCTCCCTCGCTGGCGGGACCTGTTGTTTCAGAGTGTCCAACGATCGTTCCAGAACTAAGATCACCACAATGCTCATGCTGACAAGGGCATTGTCCGCACTGACCATTTTGGTGGCTTCTTCAAAACTGGCAAGGATGGTGCAGAGCTCTTTCACCTGCCTCCACTCTCGGTGGTTCAACACCCCGAGGTCCGTACGCTGTTTCAGGCCATGTGTCACTTCGTCTGCGTAATGGCATTGCGCTGCTGCCTCAATCGCTGGAGCATGTGGAGGGTGGAATTCCAGAGTGTTGCCACGTCAACAATGAGACGGTTGACGGGGAGGCCGAGCTGACGCTGCAACGCAGCCAGGCGGGACGAAGCAGGGTGCGAACGGCGGAAGTGCGAACTCAGAACTCGAGCCTTCTTCAGCAGGCAGTCCAGACCCGGGTAGCTCTTTAGAAATTTCTGGACGACAAGGTTCATGACATGTGCCAGGCAAGGGATGTGCTCCAGCCTACCGTATCTTAAGGGCGGCCAGCAGATTTCCCGTTATCGCACACCACCTTGCCTGGCAGAAGGTTCTTGTCACCCAGCCAGCGTCGGTCTCGTTGCGGGAGAGCCGTCCACAGCTCCTGACCTGTGTGGGACGGTCTCCAAGACGCAGATTAATTTTAAACGGCCTTGTTTCTCTGGGCACGTCGATGCCACCATGGGACCTTGAGGGGAAAGAAACCTGCAAATCCCTGCGGTTTTGAAGTGCGTGCGCCGAGCCTGAGAGCCACCGTCACCCCCCAGAGACATCCACCCAGCTACCAGTGAGCTGTATCACAGAGATATAGTGGCTTTGGCCGTGCTTACTAGTCCTTGTGTCGCGACATACGGTCAGGCATTGGAACTTTTCCGGCCACAGATGCAGACAACGCGCTTGGTGGTGAAATTTTAGATGACACGTGGCTGGCCAGGGCAGGATGGCTTTTTGGCAAAGAAATTGCCTGCTCGGGGCTCTGGTATTGGGGGGCAGGCAAGGGCCATGGAAGTGGCGGACCCATCTGTGTCCACCAGATGGAAATGCAAAACATTTCCAAGGGCATAAAGCCTGGCGATGCCGACATTCAGGCTTTTGGCTTTGGGGTGGTTTTGGTTAAAGTGTTTCTTCTGCTCCAAGCTGGAGACAGAAGGCTGGCTGCTTAGACTGGCCGCTGTTACGGTAGTGCAGGTCTGTCAAACTGGTGAAGGAGAAAGGGTAGGAGGGGTCTCTGGTGGGCTGGTGGTACTCGGAGCGGTGACGGTGGAGGCTGAAGCGGAGGCTGATCCTGATCATGAATACTGATGAGCATGGGCAGCTGGGAACGATTGGTGAGGTGGCGGAGGAGGAGAGGCGGCAGAGAACAGAGGGTGTGACAGTGGTTGGTGGCCGTCGTCGGTCTGGCCTTTTTGGCCAAGTGTTTGCTCCATTTCAACTCATGCATTCGCTGCATGTTACTAGACATGTTGGTGGTGGGGGTTAACCACCTAAGGTGTCTGCTTACTTATGCGGTTTCGGCAAGGCGGCATTATCAGACATTGTGGGTGAATCAGAGGCTTGCTCAAAGAAGGCCCAGGCTTCGAGAGGTCCTGGACCTTTTTGACGGCGATAAGGTAGGGAGGAGCGGGGTTTCCGCTTGACCGTGGCTGGCGGAATCATTATCAGCGGATTTCTGCGACGCCCTCTTCCTTTTGAGGCGGGACCCGTACTGACACTACCATCGACTTCCTCCTCGTCCAGTGATTGAAGCGCTATCGCAAGCAAATTTCTGCTGAAAAAGACCACGTTGGATCCGCCAATGTCGTCATCATCATCATCAAACAGGGGACTTCGTACGTCCTGACATTCTGCATCCAGGAGCTTGCGGGCTAGATAGCAAGAGTGACTGCAAGGCGTTTGCCGACCGCCCGGGATTTTGTTGCCGATTGGACCGGCTTCCTTCTCCTCCATCTGATGGCATTCATAACTGGGCCTCAGAGCAGGAGAAACTATCCTCTTTGGCCTCTTGATCTTTAAATTGCCTTCTGACCCCAAACTCGCATTTTGTCATCAAGAGGTCTTCAGAATGGATATCCAGAGTGGTGGGTACACGAGTTTGACCCATTTGGGCTGCTTCATGTTGGAACGGATGCTGATGATGCTGATGGATCGACATTTGTGGCCGTTGGCCTGGGAGGACGAGGAGGTAAGACTGCTGGATGCAGGTTGCATTACACTGATGAACAGATTGGCGACGCTGGTTCGTTACTGAGATTCCACAGGGGCCCCTGACCCAGCGATAAAGGCCTGACGGTCTGCAAATGAGATCCGCTGGCATGTAGTGTTGTCGCGGCACTGGATGGAGGCACCTTCTCTCGCACCTTACCTCATATGTCCTACCCCCCTCTTTGCTCGCTTACCACCCTGGAAATTTCGCTTCCATTGTTCAGAAAGTTAAAAATTTTGTTAGAAGGTTATGGAAAGAGTTTGGAAAGTATCTTATTAAAAGACGGCAATCACAGTATTTCTCAAATCCCATCAAATCAAAACAAAATTGCTTGATTCAAATTTAACTGCAAGGTGGCCTCTATCAACACAGCTGGCCATGCGCCCAAAAGTGAAAAAAAAACATCGTATTTAAATGTATACGGGTAATAAATAGGTATTTTTTGGCACCTTTCCAACCTGTGGGGATGACTACAAAATTGCTGTATACAAATTTAACTGCCCCCCCAAAGTAGATCTATCAACAAAGTTTTGACTGGACCAAAAGTGAAAAAAAACACCTGTCTGAAATGTTTACGGGAATAATTAAAGGTATTTTTTGGCACATATCATTCACCTGGTGGTGATACCAAAAATTGCTGTATCAAATTTAACTGCCAAAAGTGTGATTCAATCAACAAAGACTTGACTGACCACAAAAGTGAAAAAAACACCTGTCTGAAATGTATACGTGATACATAAAAGGTATTTTTGGCACCTATCAATTCACACCTGTGGTGACTACTAAATTGGCTGTATTCAAATTTAACTGCAAAGGGTAGCTCTATGAACCAAAGTGCTTGACTGACCAAAAGTGAAAAAAAACACCTGTCTGAAATGTATACGGATAAATTAAAGGTATTTTTTGTGACTATCAATTCACTGTGGTGACTACAAATTGCGTATTCAATTTTAACTGCAAAAGTAGGCTCTTTAACAAAGCTTGACTGACCAAAAGTGAAAAAAAAAACACCTGTTGAAAGTATACGGATATTAAAAGTATTTTTGGCACCTATCAGTACACCTGTGGTGACTACAAAGTTGCTGGATTCAAAATTTACTGCAGGGTGGCTCTCATCAATACCACTGCTGGCCTAGCGCCAACGTGTAAAAAAACACGGATCTGAAAAGTATACGGGGATAATAAAAGGTTTTTTTGGCACTATCAACTGTGGTGGACTACAAAATTGGCTGTATTTCAAATTTAACTGCAAAGTAGATCTATCAACAAAACTTGACTGACCAAAAGTGTGAAAAAAAACACTGTCTGAAATGTATACGGGGATAATAAAAAGTATTTTTTGGCACCTATCAACATGTGGTGCTACAACTTGCTGGTTTCAAATTTAACGCCAAAGTAAGATCTATCAAAAAAAGCTTGACTGACCCAAAAGTGATAAAAAAACACCCTGTCTGAATTGTATACGGCGTAATAAAAGGTAATTTTTGGCACCTATCAACCTGTGGTGACTACCAAATTTGCTGTTTCAAATTTAACTGAAAGTAGATCTTATCAACAAAGCTTGACTTGACCGAAAAGTGAAAAAAACACCTGTCTGTATTGTATTCGGGATATTAAAAGGTTTTTTTTGGCACCTTTCAACCTTTGGTGTCTACAAATTGCTGTATTCAAAATTTAACTGCCAAAGTAGATCTGTATCAACAAAGCTTGGACTGACAAAAGTGAAAAAACACTGTTCTAGATTTAGATATGTATACGGGATATAGAAGGTATTTTTTGGCACCTATCACCTGTGGTGACATACTAATTGCTGTATTCAATTTAACTGCAAGGTGGCTATATGCAACAAAGTGGACTGGGGGGTAAAATTGGCAAAAGAAAACACCTATCTGAAATGTATACTGATAATAAAAGTGGAGTTTTCGCCCCCCCCCCCCCCCTAACAAATAGACCTGCATGTTACTACGAAAGATCTGTATCCTAATATAAGCAATGCAATGGCATAAACAACGTTTTGGCTGTACAATATCCAGTATCCTTTATAGAGCTTGTCTGTGTTCGCCCGCGGGGGCCCCCCCCACTCCCCCGTTGACTTTACAGCGGTAGATTGCTCCGTTTTAAAATTCTCTGCCTTAATACTAAATTCCTGCAAATCTCTGATTAACTAACTTCTAAGGATCACAGTAAATGTAGTAGAGCTGTTCTGCGAAAAAAAATAAAATAATTTCGCTGAGCAGTTTGCTGAGCTGTTTGGACAGACGGCAGAGGCGCACGTCCTATGCTATGAGAAGCTGAAACACAATGATTTATGAACAGGAAGGGCTTTTCTATGTAAAACGAGGGTCATGTGATTTTTCCAGAACATCGCAACCATACACATCCCAGTCATGACGTCGCACACACATCTCACCCTGCATCTAATCTGTAAGTGATTTGATAGCCGCAAAATGACAGGGAAGTGCGAAAAAGTGGCGCGATCGCGATATTAATAGATTATGCACAGATTTTTAACCTAAATTATCGAGTGATCTAAAAAATCCGATCAATGTAAATGCCGTGTCGATTTCAACTTTGTCGATAATAATCGCTCAACACTATCCAGGAGCTGCAGGCTACAAGCAAGAGGCACTGCAAGGCATTACCGACCGCCCGGGATTTTTGCCGATTGACCGGCTTCCCTCTCCTCCTCTGATGGCATCAGTAACTGGTCGTCAGAGCAGACAAAATCCATCCTGCTCGCCTCTTGATCTTTTTTAACAGCCTTCTGACCCCAACTGCATTTTGTCATCAAAGAGGTCTTCAGAAAATGGATTATCCACAATGGTGATGATGCTGATGACGACAGGTTGTGGGCCGTACGTGATGGGAGGGACGAGGAGGTAAAGACTGCTGGCATGCAGGTTGCATTAACCACTGAAAACAGATTGGCACGCTGTTCATTACTCGAGATTCACAGGGCCCAGACCCACGCGTGTGACAGGCCTGACGATCTGCAAACAGACGATCCACAGGCTTATGTGGTTGTCGCCAGCACTGGAGGAGCATCTTCTCTGTACCCTCTACCTCCATGTCCTACCACCCCTCTTTGCTAGGATTATCAAATGCATTTCGCTCCATGTTAGAAGATAAAAAATTTGAGAAGGTAGTGAAGAGTTTTGGAAAGTCTCTTATTGAAAGACGGCAAATCACAGCTATTCTTAAATCACTCTAATTTTCCTACAGCCAACTAGGATTAGAAACTGAAATGTTTTCTTGCGAATTACCTGTGAAAATGTGGTCTGGTGGAAAGACCGTAAGAAGATTCAAAACAGTGTTTTCCTTTCAGTGCCCAGTTGATTTATATACAAATGCCTAGTAGGACTAGGAATTGATAGTTTTTCAACAAAATATCATTACAAGTGCACTATCTGCGCCAAACTGTGATTCAACGAGCCCAATAAAACTATTCAGAAGTTACATGGATGAGAAATTGCGTTATTTGCAGCAATGACAAACGAGAACAGTTGCAAGAAATTTTTTTTATCAGAATTGTCGTACAACATGGCTATTTGAAAAAAATAGGGGCGCACCACGTGCAATACAGCTATCAATACACCTGCGGTGACTACAAAATTGCTGCATTCAAATTTAAGTGCAAATGGGGCTCAATGAGCAAAGCTGGACTTGCGCCAAAGAGAAAAAACACGTATTAAATTGTGTACTGGATAATAAAAGGCGTTTTTTGCACCTTCAATACACCTGCGGTCGACTACAAAAATTGCTGTATTAAATTTAAGTTACAAGGTGGCTCTTGGCCTCTATGAACAAAGTCTGGACTGCGCAAAGTGAAAAAAACTAATTAAATTGTGTACGGATAATAAAACGTGGTTTTTGCACCCTATCACATACACCGGCGGTTGACTACAAAATTGCTGTATTCAATTTAAGTGCAAGGTTGGGCTCTATGAACAAAGTGGGGGACTGCGCCAAAGTGAAAAACATGTAATAAATTGTGTACGGGATAACTAAAGACGTGTTTTTTGCACCTATCAATACACCTGCGGTGACTACAAAATTGCTGTATTCAAATTTAAGTGCAAGGTGGCTCTTTGAACAAAACTGGGCCGCTCCAAAATAAAAAAAAAACCTATGAAATGTATATGGATAAAAAAAAGTTGTGTTTTGCACCTAATCAAATACACTGCAGTTAAAGAAAAAGATCTGGTATCCTAATATTAAGTACAGGCTCTTCTGCAGACAACTAACACGTAATATTGCACCAAAAACTGGCAAAAACTGTTAATCAAACCCATTGCAAATGCAGGGTCAAATCACAGTCTGGGCTGTACATATCCACTCTCCTCTTCAAAAAGCCTTTCCTGCCATGGCCTGTTGTGCTGTTGTTCGCCGAGCCCCCTCCCCCTTTCCCCCCACGCGGCTGTACAGAGCTAGATGCTCCATTAAAATTCTCAGCCTAAGTAACTTAAAACTGCAAATCTCTAATCTACTAAGTTCTAATGTTCACAGCTAAAAGCATATTTGTCTGTGTGAACAAATAGAACAGTTTCTCTGAGCTGTTTTGCCAGAGACCGAGCACACGTCCTGCTCTTATGATACACAGACACACACTGAGGCTGAACAGGAAGGGCTGTTCTATATAAAACGAGGTCATGTGATTTTTCCAGCCAATCACAACCATACACATCCCAGTCATGAAGTCGCCCACCCAGCTCACCCTGCTCTATTCTGTAAGCTGATTTGCTGGCCGCCAAAATGACAGGAAGCGCTGAAAATGATGCGATATTAATAGATTATGCGCAGATTTTCACCTAAATTATCACGTGATCGGAAAAATCCGATCAACATAAAAACCGTGCCGATTTCAACTTTGTCGATAATAATCGCTCAACACTACAGATAACACATCATTTTAACCAAAGTTTTTTACTGATTCATTTATAGTGAAGTTTGAATGCTGTAAAAGTAAAACACCCGCAAACATAGCGAAAATATGTTTTTTTCACATTTCTCCTCACTTAGAAATCAGTATATTGTATGGTAGGATGAACAACACTATGAAAAAGTGCACCTTGTCCTGCAAAATAAAAGCCCTAATATGTCTCTGTAGATGAAAAAATAAAAAAGTTATGTGAAAAAATAGGCCTCGACGTTAAGAGGTTAATTCATAAAGCTATAACCTTTTAATGTATATTAGCAAACAATACAAAAATATAAAAAGGTGTTCTTTGCTGCAATTTCTTTCTTTGTCTTTCTATGTACTGTACCTTCAAGGAAATATATTGGTTGCTCCTTATCTGTTACAAAATATTTCTTAGCTGTTTCTACAACTTTTGGTAAGTCCATAACGGTGACTGTTGACTCATTATATGCAGATACAAATTGTTTTGCAAGACTTCCTGAAGATCCTAGAATAAATTAAAAAAAAATGTAAAAACATTTTTTTTTTCCTGGCAATATCGATAGATAAATATTGCATATTTACATGTTTATGTTTCTAACACAATAAATGGCAAAAATTCCAAACAAACTATTGCCATATTATGGTGATATCCAGGGTGGCAAAAGGAAGGAGGCGGCACTTAAGTGGGAAATAAAATAACATATTTAGTCTTCAAACGTAACTCGCCCACTGCCCAGCAGCAGGGAAGGTTTTGGGACAGTCACTGAAAGTAGCACACACGGGGACGATGTTTTAGTGGCTCGCTGCAGAGTTAGTTAAAACCAAGTTTACATACACTATATAAAAGACACATATGCATATTTTTCTCACTATCTGAGATGAAATCAAAATACACCTTACCCATGTAGGTCAATTAGGATTACCAAAATTATTTATATTTGCCAAATGCCAGAATAATGAGAGAGAGAGTATTTTTAAGGCATTTTTATTGCTTTGTGCAAAGTCAAGGGTTTACATACAGTAAGATTACTATGTCTTTAAACAATTTGTGACAGCCCAAGAACAAAAGCAAAACACCTTGTGAAGATGCTGGCGGAAGCTGCTTACATTGTGTCATTATCCACAGTGAAACGAGTACTGTATTAACATGGGATGAAAGGCCACTCTGCCAGAAAGAAGCCGTTACTCCAAAAGAAACATATAAGAGCAAATGCACACAATAACAAAAACCAACATTTTGGAGACATGTCCTGTGGTCTGACTAAACTTAAATTGATCTGTTTGGCCATGAACAATGAACATTATTACGTTTGGAGGAAAAAGGGAAAAGTTTGGAAACCTAAGAACACCATGCCAACTGTGAAACACGAGGGTGACAACATCATGTTGTGCGGTTGTTTTGCTGAAGGAGGGACTGATGCACCTCATAAAATAGATGGCATCATGAGGAAAGAAGATTATGTAGAAATACTGAAGCAACATCTCAAGACATCAGCCAGGAAGTTAAAGCTTGGGTGAAAATGGGTCTTCCAAATGGACAATGACTTGAAGCATACTGCCAAACTGGTTACAAAGTGACATAAGGATAACCAGGTCAATGTGTTTGAGTGGCCATCACAAAGCCCTAAACTCAACCCAATTTTAAAAAATTTTAAAGGTCAAAGCTGAAAAGGCAGGTGGGGAGCAAGCAAACCAAACAAACAGGGGCTCATTTCCCACCATTTTTTGTCAGTAAGAACAGGAAAAAAATTTACAACCAACAAATTTTGAAAGGGCCTTGGGAATGATCCCCAAAAAAATTTTTTGACCCAAGTCAAACATTTTTAAGGGAAATGCAACCAACCCCTAATAAAAAGTATAAAAAACGTTAAACTTTGCAAAAGTAATAAAAAACCCTTACAAAATTTTCCCCTCAAAATCGGGGCTAAGAGGGGGCAAATTTCCCCCAAAAAATTTTTGGGTTCGGTCATTTCCCCCGGCCAAAATTTTTCCGACAAAATTTTTTTCCCGCCCAAAATTACTTGGGCACAAACACGTTAAAAAAAAAGCTTTTTTCCAGGCTCCCCAGACCCCTGAAAGGGGTGCGTAAAACGTTTGTCCATGCTTAAATATGCAAGGGGTTTGGTTTGGTCTTCAAAACAATGTTGTTTTTAGTATGACACCCATGATTTCCCCGGCCGGGCCTTAGAACCCGCTTCACTAAAAAATGGCCCGGGGGCACTTAGGGGGGCCAAAAACCTGCCCAAAAAAAACTGAACCCGGGGAAAACTTTACCTTTAAAAGTCATGGCAGCAAAACTGGAAAAAAAAAAAACTGAGAGCTCAGGTGGCAACATTATTACAGAGTGGGGGAGGTGACGGCGGACCCACACAAAATGAGGTAAAAGACAGGGGCCAAAAAAAATAAAATTTCCGGGAAAGGGGGCAAAACTTACCGGGGCCGCAAGTGGAAACAATGACACGTGTGGATCACGGTGGCAGCATATGAGGTCAGGCAGGGGGCACAATGAAAAATTTCCCTGGAGCGGGAAAAAAAGGGAGTGGGGCCAAAAGAGTGGTACAATGACACAGTGTGGGGGGCACGGCAGGAGCAACACCCGCAGAAAAAGGTCAGACAGGGCAAAAATAAACACAGTTTTGGAGGGCCGGCAGCAGCCACATAAGCAGCATGGGTCAGCCCAGTGGCACAATGAAAAAATTTTTGGAGGTGGCAAAAAAAAGGGATTTTTGGGCACATTTTTTGGTTGGCCGGTTTTTTTTCACGGCAGCAGCCACGGCAGCAAAAGGGGGTCAGACAGTGGCACAAGGGACACAGTGTGGAGGGCACGAAAAGGAGTCCCCGCAGCACATGATTCAGAGAGGGGCCCCCAATACATCTGCAGGGGGGAAAAAATAGAATTCGGGGCCACAAAGCGCAAAATTTAACGATAGGGGGAAGGCACGGGGGGGCCCGCACATGAGGCCCAACAGGGGCACAATGACGAGAGTGAGGGATGACGGGGGAGAAACCCGAAATTGAGGTCGGGAAGTGGCAAAATTTACTTTCCCCTGGAGGGGCAAAACAGAAACCCAAGGCCGCAGAGGGGAAAAAAGACCCCGGGAGGAAGCCACGGCCCAAAGCAACAGAAAGCAGCAGAAAGACACATAGAGTGGCAAAAAAGAAAAGATTTTTGGGGTTTGGTGGGGGAAAAACCATCCCTAAAAAGACGGTGGTAGGCATTTTGGAAAAAAAAACAGCAGATTGGGGGCATAAAGGGCGGGGGGGCATCAGAAAAGGGTAAGGCGGTATTTTTAAACCCCGACTGACCCCAAGGGGTTTGGTGGTGGAAATCCTGGCCAAAACCACGCCTGTTTCCCACTTGAAAAAAGGACAACCCGTTCAACTTTTTCCCGGGGCCCAAGGGGGGTTTCCCTTTGGGGAAACCCAGGGCCCCCTCCCCGCACTGAAAAACCCGCTTCTGAATCCCCCACTACGGCCGGGCAGGCCCGCTTCTCCACTCCCAAACTGGGAAAGTTGCGGCCACACACCCCTTTTGGCTCCCCAGTATCCCAGCGGATCTTCAAGGGGGGTGGCAGAGTGCTGCCCCAAGTAGGCCACAACCTTTGGGGTTTCGGGGAAAATGTTTCCAAAGTCCTGGCTCTGGCCGGGCTGGGGACTGCCCCCCCTAAAAAAATGCGGGTGAAGGAAGCTGCCATTATTGATTTTCCAGACTTAGGTTACTGCTGAGGGAGCTGGTACGGCTCCTACCCCCCCCCCTCCCCCCCGCAGCCGCGGCAGTAGCCCCGTGACGCTGAAAACCCCCCCCCGGCCCAGACCGGGTCCAGAGGAGGGACATGCCGCACATGGGGAAAAGGGGCCAACATTACGGGGGAAATTTCCCCCCTAAGTTTTTTAAGTTTGCCCTTCCCTCTCAATAGCGGGAAAAAAAAGGCTCCCATTTTGGCCCCGGTGGGCGGGGGCCAATAGGGGGGAGACCAAAACCATCCCCCCCGGGAAAGCGACTTTTCCGGGGTCACTACCAGGCAAATAAGAAAGCTGCGGACATTTTAAACAAGTGACATTCCGGGGGGCCCCCGCCCCCTTTTTTCCACGTATCCCTGCCACGGTGCGGGGAGTAAATCGGGCCTGGGTCTTCCTCATCTCCTTCCCCCCTCCCCAGCTGCCCCTTTGTCCCCCTCTTGTCACCGGGGTAAAAAATCCACTCTTTTCCCCCAAAACAAGGGCTTCTCCCCAAAATTCCTCCTCCTCCCCCCCCCCCCCCCCCAAAAATTTTCCCCCCCCCCCACCCCCCACCCGGGAAAAAAAATAAATTTGCCCCCCCCGGAAAAGAATTTTCCCCCCAAAAATCTCCATCCCCTGCCCAGACAGAATTTTTAGCTTTTCTGTTCCGGGAAACTTTAAGCAGTGGAAAACGTTATTAAAGCCCTTAGTCCTGGCGACGGGAAAAATTTAACGGGGCCCCTCCCCCGGGAAATTGGCCTAAACCAAACGGCGGGGTTTTCACGATAGCTCCCCCTGGCTAAACCATCAAAGTTACACGGGGAGAACTTCTGTCTGCCTGGATCATAAAAAAAATCTTTAAAAGGGCCCCTTTCTCTTTCAAAACGGGTCCTTTCCCCAACATGTCGGGTTTGGAATTCCAGCGGGGGGAAAACCCATCCCCTATCAGAGCGTGTTTGGGGGGGGCCGTTTCGGGGCCCGCAACTCAAAGGAGGGGGTTTTTCCTGTTTTTGAAACAAATTTGGAAAAATTAAATCACATTTTCCGGCCATTTTTAGAATTTTCTAAAGATCGGTGGAAGACTTCGGGAACCCTTTTTTTCCAACCCAATTGAACACGTCCCATCAGGGCGCTTGACCATCCCCCCGGGGTGCAGGGGGGAAACCCATTTTTTCCTCCCTTTTGCCCTCACCAGGGTTTCCTTTTTTGCAGTTGGGGGCGGAAAAAGCCACACATCATTTTTTGTTTCATGACGGGGAAAGCAGTTTCCCCCCTGTGTGACTTCGCGCCGGGGGCAAGCAAGGTGAAGAACTGCTAAAACACCGCTGTGCCCTACACATGTGGTATGATGGGCGTACTTGTTGGGGGCTGAAAAGGGGGGGGTGGTGGTGGAGGGGGAGGAGGCGGACTTTTGGCGCGGGAGCAAAAGTTTAAACAACGTGGGGGGAGAAAGGGGAGTCCCTGTCCAATTTTGTTGGTGTGCCGGGCAGGAACCCAAAAATTCACCCAGGGGGCCGTAAAGGAAAATGACTGGGCCCTGACCGTAGTTAAACAGCTCCAAAACGTCCGCGCGGGCCGGAACACCTTGGAAAAAACCCGAAAAAGCTAAAGGACTGACCCATTTTCTTTTTTCCCCATATTTTGAATTCGGGAAACCCCCTTTTTTGGAAAAAAAATTTTAGGGTTTTCTTGGGCCTTTTCCCATTTTCGGCTCGGCCCCAAGCCATTGGGTTCTCTAAAGGTGCAGCCCCACCTTTTGGGAAAGGGAAAGGACTGCATTCCAACAACTTGGACAGGAAAAAACCCCGGTCATTTTCGCCCCTTTAAGGTTTGGGTTGGAACGCATACTTTTGCCCCTTTTTCCAAAACCCCTTTCTCTAACAAACTGTTTGGCGCCATGAAAACGAGGACAGGAGAAATTTTGGCCCGGGGGAGAGGTGTCAAAGAGAAAAAACTCCCTTTCCCTGCAGAGGTGGGACCCTTTGGGACTTGGCTGAAATGGCATGCGGCCACGGCCCTGCGCTCCCGAAAGGCGGCAAAAGGGAAACCCCCCACATCTGACCCCAACGTTTTTTTCCCCGGGCCCAAACCGGGAGGGTTGACGCGCATGTGTTGACCAGGGCCGTTGTGCCAAACTTTTTAGCTCCCGGGCCAGGGCCTTAAACTTTTTTCCCAAAATCCTAATACCCAAATTGGGCCCCTCCGGTTGTAGCAAAAGGAACTGCCCACACCGCCGTTTTGCTAAATTTTAACCGGCCAACCGCTCCCGCACGGGAGTTCTAAAACCCAACCCGTTTTGGCCCAAATTCGCTGACCCCCTTTGGTCCCTATTTCCCTTGGACCTGCGAAGGGGGTTTTTAAAACCCCTTTGGGCCGTTTTCCCCCCGACCTCACCCCTGTTTGCTCCCCCTGCGGGACAAAACGGCCACACAACCCCCCTTGCTGGCTGCCCCCGCTCCCTGACCGCGAGCTGACCCCTCTTCCCCCCGGGCCGATAAATGAACCCCTTTGCTTCCCCCCGGCCCTCCCAAGTGCGGTTTGGGTTTTCCCATCATAAACTTTTTGGGTTTTTTCAATCGTCACTCCCCTTTCTCATAAAACCGGCCCCTTTTTGGTAAGCCAAAGGGCTGACCCTAAACCACATGACCCCCCCAAAGCCACTCTCCACATCAAAATTTTTTTGCCGCCTATTTGCAAGAACTGGGGATTTTGGGCCCCCAAATTTTTTTCCCGCTCCCAAGAAAGCTGCTGACTGCCCTCCTCAAATTTTTCATCCCCTTTAAATAGTGGGGGCGGCCCAGACCACATAGAAATTTTCCCGGGCTGAGGGAAACGGGAAAGGTCCCAGAGGGGGGCGAGGACAGGTGGGGCCCTGACCCCCTTTTCCCGGGGCCATGCCAACTAAGTGTTGTTTTCTGAGGTTCCCCCCCGATTTTTTGGGCGGGGTTTGTCGATGCCCAATCTGGAGGAATGAGGAGACCCTAGTAAACCCAAAACAAGAAACCCTTGGTTGCTGAAAAACACAGGGCCGCTAATAAACAGGGGGAAAGTTTGGGCCTAAACCGAGGGGACCCCGGTGCGACGCCCCCCTTTTGCTTTTCTCCCGACCTGGGCCCGTTTTCAGAAATGTTTTTTGCCACTGCCACCCCGCAGTTGCAGAGCCTGCCCCCCTTTCGGTTTTGACATACTGTTTGTTTCAAAAAATGTACAGACAGGGATTTTAAAATGAAGCTATCTGTATATGAAAAATATACACCCGGGTTTTTTTGATTTTCCAAATAACCCCATTAAAAAGTTTTTGGAACCCCTTTGGGATAAAATTGCGCCCCAAAAATTTGGGCCCCAAAAAAAAAATTTACTTGTATGGGTTTTTTTTAAAAAGCACTGTTTTTTTTACTAAATAAAAAAAGCACAAACAGGCTTAAATTTTTAACCCTTCCCGCTTGTAAAATTATCTACAAAAAAAAAGTATATATTTCCCGGTTTTTGAAAAAGAGGGTTTTTTTTTTTGGTCAGCACGGGCACAAAAAAACCCTTTAAATTTAAAACCCCCTGGATGAAAATTTTGCCAATAAAATTTAGCCCCACAAACTAAAAATTTTTTGTAGGGGGTTTTTTTTAAAAATTTGGTGTATTTTCTACGCCCCAAAAAACAAGGAAAAAATTGAAATTTTAACCTTTCCCTTGGAATTAGGAAAACCAAAAAAAAAAAATATATATTTGGCTTTGGAAAAAGAACGGTTTATTTTGTCAGAAACCCCCCAGCAAAAAAACCGCTTAAAAAACCCCCGGGATTTTAAAAAAATTTCCAAAATAGAATTGACCACCACAAACTTTTAGTTTTAAAAAAGGGGGGGTTTTTTTTAAACAATGGCGTATTTTTACGCCACACAACAAGAGATAAAATTGAAATTTAAAACCTTTGCTTGTAAATTTGGGCCAAACCAAAAAAAATAATAAATTTTTGGCTTGAAAAAGACGGTTATTTTTTGTCAGCAAAACAAGCAAAAAAAAACGCTTTAATTTTAACCCCCGGAAATGTAAATTGCGCAATAAAAATTGGCCCAAACCAAAACTATAGCTTTGTACGGTTACAAGGGTTTTAATTTGTCTAACTCCAAAACAACAATGAAAAAAATTTGAAAACCCCCTTTTGCTTGTGAATTAGGCTACCAAAAAAAATTATAAAATTGGGCGTTGAAAAAAAGGGTTATTTTTTTGCCCAGCAAAAACCAAAAAAACAACGCTTAAATTTTAACCCCGGTTTTTAAATTTTTGCCAATAGAATTGAGCCCCCCCAAAAACTCTTTTAGCTTTTTTAGCGGTTACAATGGCGAAATTTTCCTACCCAAACACAACAAGGATAAAATTGAAAATTAACCTTTGTTTTTAAAATTGGGCCCTACCAAAAAAAAATAAAATATATTTTGGGGGGTTGAAAAAGAGGGTTTATTTTTGTCACAAAAGCAGAAAAAACAACGTTTAAATTTAAACCCCCAGGATAAAATTGCGCTTAGAATTGAGCCACCACAAACTATAGTTTTGTACCCTTTTAACAATGGTGTTTTTTTTCAAACGCCACACAAAAAAGAGAAAAAATTTGAAAATTAACCTTTCCCTTGTAATTTGGGCTACCAAAAAAAATAAAATTTTTTGGCTTTTGAAAAAAAAAGGGTTTTAAATTTTTTGTCAGCACACCAGCAAAACAACGTTTAAAAAACCCCCTTTGGATGAAAATTTTGCGAAATAGAAATACCACCCCCAACTAGTAGCTTTGAACGTTTTAAAACAAGGGGCGTTTTTTCAAACCCACACACAAAAAAGAAAAAATTGAAAATTAAACCTTTTCTTGTAAATTTTAAGGCTCCCCAAAAAAAATTATATAAAAAATTTTTGGCTTTGAAAAAAAGGGTTTATTTTGCCCAGCACACCAAAAAAACAACGTTTAATTTAAACCCCCTGGATGAAAATTGCGCAATTAGAATTGAGCCACCCCCAAACAATACTTTGAAACGTGTTAAAATGGTGTATTTTCTACGCCACAAAACAAGAAAAAAAATTTAAAAATTTAACCCCTTTTGCTTGTAAATTTAAGGCTACCAAAAAAAAAATATATTTTTTGGCGTTGAAAAAGAGGGTTTAAATTTTGCCCAAACCAACCAAAAAAACAAACGCTTAATTAACCCTGGATGAATTGCGCAATAAATTTGAGCCCCCCAAACAAACAAGGGTTTTGTAGCGTGTTACAATGGCTTTAATTTTCAAACGCCACAAAACCAAGAGATAAAATTGAAATTTAAACCCCTTTCCCTTTTTGGGGGAATTGGGTTTAACCAAAAAAAAAAAAATATATATTGGCGTTGAAAAAAAAAAACGGTTTATTTTTGTCAGCAAAACCAGCCAAAAAAACCCCTTTTAAAAAAACCCCCTGGTTTTAAAAATTGCGCAATAAAAGACCCCCAAACAAACTAGTATTTTGTACGGGGTTTACAATGGGGGGTTTTCTACGCCCCCAAACAAAAGAGAAAAAAATTTAAAAATTTAAAACCTTTGTTTTGGAATTAGGCTCCCAAAAAAAAAAAAATATATATTTGGCGTTGAAAAAAAACGGTTTAAAATTTTTTGTCAGCACACCCAAAAAAAACCCTTTAAATTTAAAACCCCCCGGGAAAGTAAAAAAGGGCAAAAAGGAATTGAGCCCCAAAAACAAGTACTTTGTAGCGTGTTACAAGGGGGGCCGTATTTTCTACGCCACCAACAAGAGAAAAAAATTGAAAATTTAAAACCTTTGCTTGTAAATTTAAAGGCCCCCCCAAACCAAAAAAA
Organism: Phyllomedusa bahiana; assembly: GCA_025379985.1. Taxonomy (NCBI): domain Eukaryota; kingdom Metazoa; phylum Chordata; class Amphibia; order Anura; family Hylidae; genus Phyllomedusa; species Phyllomedusa bahiana. Next base: position 11,651 of record JAODAL010047929.1, on the reverse strand, counting down.
AAAATTAATATTTTTGGCGTTGAAAAAAAAGGTTTATTTTTGTCACCAAAATTCCAGCAAAACAACCCCTTAAATTAACCCCTGGATGTAAATTGCGAAAATAAAAAATTTGAGCCACCAAAAACAGAAATTTTGTACGTGTTACAATGGGTATTTTCTACGCCACACAAACAAGAGTTTAAAAATTGTAATTTTAACCTTTGCTTGTGAATTAGGCTCCCAAAAAAAAAAATATATTTTTTGGGCGTTGGAAAAAGACGGTTTATTTTTGTCAGCACACCAGCAAAAAAAACCATAAATTAACCCCGGGATGAAAAATGCCCCAATAGAAAGAGCCCACCAAAAAACCCTAGTAGCTTTGTAGCGTTTTTAAACAAAGGGGGCGGGTTTTTTTCAACCCCAAACCCCAACAAAGAAAAAAATTTGAATTAACCCTTTTTCCCTTGTGAATTGGGCTACCAAAAAAAAAAATATATTTTTGGCGTTGAAAAAAAACGGTTTTTTTTTCACCCCCACCAGAAAAAACAACGCAAAATTTTCCCCCTAAATGAAAATTTTTCCAAATAGAATTAAAGGCAGACCAAAAATGAAGTGGTATTTGAAATTTGAAAAACGCTTTTATTTTTTAAATAAAATACAAACGGGAACGGGCTTAGATCCCCATTTGGATATTGAATGTATATGAAACCCGCAGGGGAAACCGGCAATTTGGTTTTAAAACAAGAACCAATACCCCCAAAAAATCAAAAATAGAACTTCAGAAAACAGCCCTCTGAGACAAGCGAGACCCCCAAAAAAATCGCTGTGAAAAAAAATTCAGTTTCACAAGAAAAGCGCTATCACCCGCACCAGCACCTTCCCGTCGTACAGTGAAGGAGGGGGAGCCCCCAGCGGCGCGCTGGGTCTTTATAGTGCGGTGCCCTCACAAATCCCCCCGGGCTCTAAATTTGGCTTAAAAACCTGCACATGTCATGCAGGCAATCCCCTTTCCCTTCCCCCCCGAGTGTTTTGGGGCCCCATGTAGCCCCATGGGGCTCGAAAGGCCTTTTTAAAAATCAAAAGCACCCCTTCTTTTCACCCGAAGTACCCCAAATTCGATTTTCTTTCCCGAACCGAAGTTTCCTAAAAATTCAAAAACGAATTCCACTTCGTTAGAATCTTTTTCGCCCATTTTAAAATTCTGGAAATTGGCAACATAAAAAAATTCGGAAAATCCTAATTGACTTAGAACGAATTTGGTTTTTTCTTATTTTTCATGTCATATAGTGAGAAAAACATGCATTTTTGGTTTTTTAAAATAGTTATTAAACCCCTGGTTTAAACCTGAAAAGTGTGTATGTAAATTATAATTTAAGTACTATATTTTAATTTTGGGGGGGAAAAATGCCCAATAAAAAGAAACTTTTTTTAAATAAACAGAAAAAAAAGTGTAGAGCCCCCAAAAAAGTAAAGTACACAAATTAGAAACCAGAGTCATCATACAAACGAGGCAAAATTTGGAATTGCATGAACAAAAGGGAATTTACCCGTTCCCCACACACGGGGCCTATGGGTTTGGGCAAATTTTAAAATACAGTAAATCACAAAATTTAGAAAAACCCTTTTCCAAATTTTTTTTGGGTAAAAAATTAATTATATCTTTTCATGGGAAAACACGAAAAGAGCCCTTGGGTTGTTAAAATCTTGGGGAAGTTAACACCTTGAAACCCCCCCCTTTTCCAATTTGAGGATGCTCCCACATTTTGCTCAAGGGGGTTTTTTGTCTGGAGACATCGGGCCGAGTAGAGATGAGCAGAAACCAAAAAATTAGAGTTGGGGCCCCGAACCCCCCCGAATTTTTTAAGAAATTCGGACTGAACACCGAACCGATCCCAAACCCCAAAAAAAGTCAAGGGAAGATGTTTTTCATTTAAATTTTTTTAAAAAAAAAAACACAGGAGGAGAAAGCCCCATTTAACCTTTCCAAAAGGGAAAAAATGGATACGGGGAACAACTTAGGAAGAAAATTTTGGTCCTAAGATTAAACAAAAAAAAAATTCACGGGCAAAAAAAATTTAAAACCCTTTTAAATGGCAAAACGAAAAATTTGGGACGGGCGAAGCGTTTCATGGGGTCCCTTTGAAAACCACCTGCAAGAAGACCCCGGGTAATGGAAATGACACATATAACAAGCAGAGCCCCCTTTTCAACTTTTTTCACCAGGGCCCAAAAAACATTTTAAAATATATGGGGTTTATAGCAAGAAAAACTCAATGGAGAACGGGGGGATTTTCAGCGGCAGGGCCTTTATTTAAATTGGGGGTGCGGAGGTACCGGGGCTGCTGTCAGCCCATCTATTAATCTTTTTAAAGGGCCCCAAAATTGCAGCTAAAAAAAAAGGGGCCCCCACCCTTTAACCATTTTCCTATTTTAACATATCACGGGGCCCCTTTTTGGATGGGGGGGGCCCCTGACGTGAACTGCCCTATGGGCACCAATCCCCATTTACCTTTGTCCCTTTTTCCAAACCGGGTTTTCTTATTGCCAAAAAGGGGCTTGGGGGACACCCCCGGAAAGCAGGCCCATAGCACTGTTTTCGCCAAGGGTGCCAACAGGGCAGTACAGGCAGAACTCTTGCACGGCACAAAATTTGAAAAGGGGGGGCCCCCAAAAATTATAAAAAAAAAAAATGGGAATTACAATGGGTGGGGCCCCCTTTTGTTTTGGCTGTATGGGGCCGGGAAACAGTTAATAAAATGACAAACTGCGACTAAATTGAGGGCTAAATGTTAAAAAGATGACTGTTGGAATTGTATTTCACATTGTCAAGAAGACTTGCCAGTTTACTAGTCGGGCATGGGCAACCGGGGCAACAAAATTTTCAAAATCCACGCTTGATTCTTTTAAAAAAATTTCAAACAATCCAAAATCTCTGAGGAAAACGGATACGTTTGTCTTAAAGTGTTCTGAGAAAACCTTTGGCTGCCGGCAAGCAAAAATTTGTTTTACGGGTCGAGAAAGTTTAGGCCCATTTAAACCAAATTTTGAATACCCAAAATTTAAATGACCGGTATCTAAGTCCAAAAACATCGGTTTTGAGCCGCGGGAGTCAGGGACCTTTCCTCTGAAGGGGGCCCCCGGTGTTTCCCAAAATGCTGCCCTGCCTTGCGGGCTTGGGGTGAGGGGTTTAAAAACCGATTTAAAAAAATGTTAATCATTCCCCCCTTTTTTTTCCAAAACCCCTCCCGCGGCGGCTGGGGGGCCAATTCAATCTCTTCGTCCCCTTTTGCTGATGTTTTCCCCCCGGTGATTTTAAAATGTGAAAAAACCACAACAAATTCCCATTTTGGGTAAATGACACTGCTTAAGGCTTTTTCTGAAGTGCATCCGGGTTTTTGATTGTCCCCATGAGAAGGCACGACCCTTAGTGCACATTTCCCCTGCATTTGTACCCTTTTTTCACCCCTGACGTCAGCGTTCAGCATCATCGGGGCCCCCCCTTTTCCCCAACTGTCTGATATTTTAGTGGGGCAAAAAGCTGGAATTTCCCCAGCCTCAACATCCCAGCCTATGTGACAGCATTTAATGCCAAAATCCCATTTAAAGAATTGTCGCAGGGCCCCGACTACCAGGTTTGGTGGGGGCCCCAAAGGGATTTTTGACCCATGAGAGTGGAACAGGTGAAGGATCTCTGCCCCTTTTTTTTTGGGCCATATTTGGAAAAGCCCCCAAAAAAGGGTCAGCCCCGGATTTTGGCTTTTGTCACCTGGGGCGGGCATTTCCCGGGAAATGTTTGGATGGGGAAAGGGAAAAGGGAACAGAAGCCTTATTTGGCCCATGGGAATTAAAGGCCCGATTTTTTCCCCAAATTTAAAAACGGTTTCTTTTTGGGAAGGGGTGGTTTTTTTATTCCAGGGCAGGTACAGGTTAAACCCAAAAAGTAAAAGGCACTTTGGGGCAACCAAACGCCCCTGGGATGTCAATGGGGGAAGTGGGGAAGAAGATGAAGCAGGGGGGGATGCCCCCATAGTGTTTAAAACCCTTAAAAGGGGTAAAGGGTTACCAAGTTTACGGGTTTGGGGAAGATTTTGGTTGTGCCCCTCAAACCCCCAAAAGCTTGGGGGTTTCCGGAAAACATCTCACAACATAAATGTTTTGCTATGCTAAAATTACCTGAACCTTAAATTCCACCATCAAGGAAACAAAATAACAGCGTTTACTGGGGGGGCCCCCTTAACAAGACAAAAATGAGCCTCTGGTTTACATGTGTGAAATTTTTTTTTAAAACCACCTCCCCAAACGCCTTGGGGCGGGGAAAGCATTCAGACAAACAGAGACTGCCTTAAGATAAAGGTACATGCCCAAATTTGGCTAAACCTCCGATGTTTTTGGGAATTTTTGGAAGGGAAACCCAAAATCATTTCCCGGGGTTTTCCCAAAAACTGAATGAATGGGCTTTTTAACACACCAAAAAATTTTTAAAATCCTGCCCAGCAGCCAGCATTATCTGGGGAAACGCACTTTCAGCATACGGGCGGGGGGGATAACTGACAAACAAAACCGCTTTACCCGAAATGTGTATCTTTTGCCCATTTATAAAAATTTAATCAAGCGGGGGAATCCCTAAGTTTTTTGGGTTCCCCCAAAGGGCATGTCTTCTTCACAATTTTAAATACACATTCCTCTATTAACATCAGTCATCAATCTGTCTGACATAAGTTATTTATTAAGCGTTTCTGGGCCCCATATAGCCAAATCAAATGGGGCCCCCACCCATTAATAGTTCTCATTTTTTTATATTTTTTTTTATATATTTGAGGGGCCCTGGCAGGATAGGCCCGAGTGGCACCCCTGGCGGTAGCAGCTAGTTAGGTTAGTTGGGAGGAGGAGGTACAGCAAGCTTAGGAAATCATAGACAGCAATAGTTAGGGATTTTTATATTGTTGGCTGCATCTTTCCCATCTTTAGTCTGAGTGCCAAAAAGTTCATTTTTGCAGTTTTTGAGGTCCAGCTACTGCAGAAGACACCATTAGCAAATGTCCTTCTTGGAAGAACTGTTATTTCAAATCCTTATTTCGTCTTTAAAATTTGATTGCATGTCAAAAAAGGTCATCTTTGCTGGTTTTGGGGTCATGCCACTGTAAAAGACACCATTAGTAAAGGTCCTATTGAAAAAAAATCTTATTTCAAATACTCATTTCATTTGCAAATTTTATTCTGTGTGTCCATAAGGTCATTTTTGCTGGTTTTGGTGTCAGGCCACTGTAAAAGACACTGTTAGTAAATATCCTATTGATAAATCTTATTCCAAATGCTCATTTCATTTGCAAATTTTATTCTGAGTTTCCATAAGGTCATTTTTGCTGATTTTAAGGTCAGGCCACTGTGAAAGATACCATTAGTAAAAGTCCTTTTGAAAAAAAAAATCTTATTCCAAATACTTATTTCTTCATGCAAATTCTATTCTGAGTGTCCAAAAGGTAATTTTTGCTGGTTTTAGGGTCAGACCACTCTAAAAGACACCATTAGTAAAGGTCCTATTGAAAAAAAATCTTATTCCAAATACTCATTTCTTATTCTGATAATAAAGGTCATTTTTGCTAGTTTTGGGGTCAGGGTACTGTAAAAGGGGTGCCAGGGGTGCCAATAGGGCAGTACTCCTGTCAGGGGCCCTAATCAAAAAGGGGCCCAGTGATATGTTAAAAATAAGAACTAGTAATGGGTGGGGGCCCCATTTGATATAGCTGCATGGGGCCCTGAAACGGTTAAAAGATGACTGATGGCAGCCCTTGCTACTACTACACCGCCTATAACTACGGTCCTGCCACCTAAACCTCCATGTTCCCCATTGGGATGTTTTTGCTGCCACCACATATATGACATGTTCTTGGGCCCTGGTGAAAAAAAGTGATAGGGGACTCCTGCCAGTTACCATGTGCCATTTTCAATACTGGTGTCTTCTTATGTGTCAAAGGGACCCTGTAGCAGCTGCTACCGTTGAACCTGCTATAGCTATGCTTTCCTCATCTTTTCAGTTAGCCATTGAAAGGAATGAATAATTTTAGCCTGTGAATTTCTTTCTGTGACTCTTAGAGCCAAATTGTCTTCACTAAGTTGTACCACGTATCCAGTTTACTGTTATGGATGGTAATTCCAGCTTCTCCTCACCTGTTTCAGTTTAAAAATTAACCTGATCATCTTCTCCCATTGACTTTAATGGGAATCGATTTTCTTTAAAATCAAGAATCAACTCGATCTTGATTTTTTTAAGCAATCGCTCATCCCTAAGCTCTATATGAACTGTAGTTCCCCACAGCCTGCAGCATTCATGCAGCTCCAAACCATCACACGTCCACTCTCCCATGACACTCCCACTGTCAGGGCTGCACACACAAATTAACCCTATCTAAATGGGCTAATTTGTGTCCTATCTTCCAGCGGAGAAAAAAAAACATAGAGAATAGACATGCACTCCTATTTCTTTATGTGTTAAGTAATTCCTCATGTGATACTTTAAAAAATATATATATATATCATTAGCCTGACTGGTACCTGTCCCTATTTAAGCTTATGGAACACTTTACATATGTTTTTTAGTTTTTTTATGTGTGTTTTGATGCATAAATGGGTGTAAAAATCACATAAAAAAACAATTTATTTGTATAAAGTCCGATGGGTTTAATTTCTTCCTCAGTCTACCATATTTTTCCTTTTCTAACTTTTCGACTTTGTTTATACTTGCACCAAATTTTATACACAGCTGACTTGGAACAACCAAAATCTTTGGCTACAGTCTCTGTTAAATCTCCTTCCTGAGGGAGTTTTACAATCCTTATTATTGTTTCAATTGACAACTCTTGTATTTCAGTTATGTGTAAGGTATATTTCATAAATACAACTTGCAAGATAAATTCACAATTTGTTAAGTAATTCCTCATGTGATACTTTAAAAAATATATATATATATCATTAGCCTGACTGGTACCTGTCCCTATTTAAGCTTATGGAACACTTTACATATGTTTTTTAGTTTTTTTATGTGTGTTTTGATGCATAAAATGGTGTGTAAAACTCACATAAAAAACAATTTATTTGTATATGTCCTGATGGTTTAATTTCTTCCTCAGTCTACCAGTATATTTTCCTTTTCTAACTTTTCGACTTTGTTTATACTTGCACCAAATTTTATACACAGCTGACTTGGAACAACCAAAATCTTTGGCTACAGTCTCTGTTAAATCTCCTTCCTGAGGGAGTTTTACAATCCTTATTATTGTTTCAATTGACAACTCTTGTATTTCAGTTATGTGTAAGGTATATTTCAGAAATACAACTTGCAAGATAAATTCACAATTTGTTTCTCAACATTGAATGATTCCATTATCTTTACCTATATTTCATCTGTAAAAAACAAACTATTAATTAAAATAATCTACTGTCATTTGATGGAAGTATGTGTCATGATGTCAGAACGCTTGGCTATTTAATAAACATTGGGCCACAATTCTGGCACAATTTGCACCATAAATAATGGCATACATGCTTTACACCATATTTGTAATGTGTTTTAGACAGTTTCTAGACATATCTGTGTCTAATCCATCAAAAGGGACATGGCTTTAATGGCTTTATGGAAAGGTGCGTGGCTTGGGGTGCGCTCACATGACGGGTTTGAACACTGATTCTGGGCAAGGAATCAGCTTCCAAACTGAGTGTAAAATAATTTACACTGTGGAGAGTTACATTAAAACATATAATTTTATTTAAACAATTTAACAAATACTTTTATAATGTCCCTATATGGAAGTCACACTATAGATCATAAACAGGTACTCGGAACTTTTTTCTTACAAAATTTAGGACCATATGTCACAGAAATAAATAGGTTTCCCCAAAATAATTTTGGGTTCTTCAGGGTAAGGCTATGTTCACACGGCTTAACTGCGGGACGTAATTACGTCACGCAATTACACCGTGTGGCCAGGGGCGGGAGCGGGGGAGGGAGCGGGGGGACGGCACTTCGCCGGCCTATAGACATTCATTACCAGCGGCGCATATACGCCGCTGGTAATTCACATGTCAATTATCTCCCCGCCCGGCGGATTCGCCGAGCGGTGAGAGGAAACGTAATCCATAGTTCTCTATGAGAACTGTGGATTACCGTAATGACTGGGCCGTTTTCCGCCCGTAATTTGCGCACTTCTGCGCGTAATTACGGACGGAAATACAGCCCATTTTAAGCCGTGTGAACATGGCCTAACATATCCCTATTTATAAACAATGAGCTGATACATAGAGAGATAAACAAGGCCAGTAAAAAAATTATCAAGACACCATTGTCCTCATCCACAGAGTCACATACAAGACAATAGACAATTAGTTAATCCCTGTTATACATCCTGAAAGAAATAACAGGGTCATCGCCCTGGAAAGGGCGGCCCCACTCCTGATGGCTGTCCATTATAACACCCTGGTATCACCCTTCCATCAATAATAAAGTGAAGACAGGTCCTTCAAACAAGAAAAGATAGTAGCTTCAAAGCAATACTTCCAACGTGTTTCCACCAAATGTTTGGGTTCATCAGGGGAACATATATTGCTTATGAACAATGAACTAATATATTGATATCGCCAAAAATGGGGTGCCAATGATGTGTAGGCCTATATTAATTTGTGGGAAATGCATTTATTTCTGTTACATATGGTCCATGAATTTTGTAAGTGAAAAGTCCTGAGTATCTATTTATAATCTTTTGTGTGGCTATCATGTATGGGCTTTACAAAAGAATTTTTTGCATTGTTTGAATAAAATTATATGTTTTATTGGAGGATTGTTTTCTGTGACTTTATCTGTATCCTGATACAAAATATATTGGTTGGTCACTGATTGATTTAACACTGTGCCCTATGTAAAATCAGTGTCATTGTTCAGATAACTCTGATTCTGCACCGATAATAATAAAGTGCTTGAGGCAGAAAACCGCCTTGGGCAGTCCAGGTCATTGCCACGGTGGCAACACTTGCGATTTTGGCGTGGACAACTCATCTTGTGAACAAACCCTTAGTAAGCTATACTGTTACCAAATCTGCCGAAATCTTCCACAGTTAGTGGAATAAAATAAGGTAACTTATAAAAGATGTAAAGATAGACTAAATAGTTCTACCATGTGCCAGATTTATCAACACTTTGATAAATGTGGCACCTTGTAAGACAGAGTTAGACAGAACTGAAAAATCTGCCCCATTGTTTCGTGTCATATATATGGCTTGTGTATTTACTATGAAATAAAGACCTGGTGGAAAATCCTCTAATGCTGCATTCATATACTGTAGAATTCTGCAGAGAAATAAGTGCTTAAAAGTGACACATAAGAAAAATAATGGTACATATTCCTGTAAAGAACAATGGGACACTATTGTTGCATTTCTTATACATATTTTGTTTGGTAATGCATGTTTAAAATGCATATTTTACACCTCAAAATAAACAACAAAAAACATTGTGGGAACCAGCCTAAGTGTGGTGATTCCATAATCTTTGCCTGGGGTTGTGAAAAAGAAAAATTGTATAATGTGCATACTGACCATCTATTCGCTTCAGGTTCCAAAATCAGAATGTGTAATTTAACCATATGCTATTTAGAGAAATATCTATAGGAAAATTCTATTGATCTGTATTATAATGACATATAAAAATATAATAATCCTTTTTATTACCTCCAAGATCATAGACTGTGTGGAACTTCGAGAGGTCAAAGGCTGTTACAATATATTTTCCACAAATATTCCATGTTGAGTCCATATGATACGTAAAAGCCACCATTTCCTCTTCTGACCTAAAGGCACACAATCACAAACTTACTGAATACATGATAATGCTAAAAACAGAAACAGATTGCTGTTCCTCCATCTAAAAAAGGAATAGTACTTAGCAGGAATTTAATACTGTTAAACTCAATGGAATTTTCTTTCCATTTTTAGGCTTAAGGGGGTTTTCCAGGATTACAAAAACATGGCTTCTTTTGCAGCAGAAACATTTCCACCCCTCTCAATGGGTTTATGGCTGGTTCTGCAGCTGAGCTCCATTAAAAGGGGAAGGGGAAAACCTTCTGCCATTCAAGAAACAAAAAATCCAGGTTAGCCTTTTCTAAGAAAAGCACCAGTTTTTCTAATCCTAGACACCCCCTGAACATGTGGCTTCACTAATGTAAAGAACTTTTCCCCATTACAAATTTCCCAAAGGCACTACCCAAATGCAGAAAAAAAAATTTGAACCTCCTGGAAAAAACATTTTACAGGAAAATGTAAGGCAGCTTTGGATGAAAAGCCCCAAACCACAAAAGTAAATAAACTAAAAATGGTTTAACTCCAAAATTAGAAAATTTTGTTTAAATCACACTCATTTTATCCTCGCCGCCTTCCAAGAGCCATAACTTTTTTTTTTTGGTCAACGTAAAAGCGAATACAAAATAATGTACAGTTGAAACGTTACACTATATAAAGAAACACATATGCGTGTTTTTCTCACTATCTGACCTGAAATCAGACTAAACCTTACCTGTTTTAAGTCAAAATAGGGTTCCACAATTATTTACATTGCCAAATACCCGAATAATGATAAGAAGAAATTTTTTTTGGCATTTGTATACTTTTTTTGCTAATTCAAAAGTTTACATACACTAGGATAACTATGCCTTTAAACAATTTGGGACAGTACATATGATGATGTCATGTCTTGGGAGGTCATGTTGTGAGGGGTCAGCCTCACAGCCTCTGCATACCAAGACCGGTGATGAGGACAGTAGTGACGATGAAACACAAATAGATGATGATGTAGCCGACCGACTTTGGGCCCGTAGGCAAACTTTTTATCACCGTCAGGGGAAAAGGGCTCAGCTTGCGCGCAAGGCACGGCGCAGCCCGCAAGGGGGCATGGGCCGGATCAGCAGGAAAGCGCAGTGTGAGTTGGGGGCCAAGCGCCACGGGGTAAAAAACCCCTTCGCAGGTTTCCCACAAAGTCGGGACAGGGCTCAGCGGGGAGCGGCAGCATAGTCACCATGCGGAGCGTTTGGGGGAAATCCGATACCGGCTTTTGGCAATTTTTTTCTAAAACACCGGAGGACCCAATAAGGTATATGTAAATCTTAAGCAAAAGTGAAAAAACTGGCCAGGGGGCTAAAAAGTTGGGCCCCGGCCCTGCGCAAAAACAAGCGCCACCCCCTTAGTGGGCCTGGGAGAAACGTGGCTTTAAAGGGTTGTCCATCCCCGCCGCACAAAACAGCAGCCCCATGGGACCATCCATTGCGCCATCAAGGCCCACCCCCCCCTCGCCAAAGGGGGCTGTTTCCTTTGACATCATCTCCCCCCTCCCGATCTCCCGCTCCTCGCTACTCATGGGGCCAGCATCTTCACGAGGGGATTGCAAAGAAAGTCCTTCCACCGATCTTTAGCAGATTCTGAAAAAGGCCAGGGAAAAGTGCAGCACTTTATCCATTTGACAAAGCCCGGAACACCCTCCTCGAGTTTTCAGTGGGAGAAAAAGCCCCCCCCCAACACCTCTGATATGCATGTTTCCCCCCGTTGGGAAATTCCCGCCTGCACATGTTGGACCGACTGTATGAACAAGAAAGGGCCATTAACATTTTTTTTTTGATCCGGGAGACAGAAGTACT